>JAYJME010005547.1:0-10013 GCA_036873775.1 Costaria costata
CCGACGCCCTCAACGTTTGATTTCACGACACCGATACCGACGTCACCGCCCATACAAGGGCAGTTCACGTTCTTGCCGACGGTGGCTCCAGCTACCGCGGACCCAAACCCAGTCCCTACGACTACACCCAGTCCAACACATGCGCTGCCCACAGAGGCCTCAACCCCTTCACCCTCAACATCTACGATCGACCCAACAACTGCGTTTGACCCTACACCCATGCCCAGTACGGAGGCCACAACAACGTTCGTCCCGACACCCATCACAACCTCTGGTTCCACGACGTCTTCATCGGCGCCGATCCTGACGGTGATGCCCTCGACGATTGATGTCCCGTCACGAATACCGACGTCAACACCTACACAACAACTGTTTACATTAACACCGACGGTACGGCCCGCGATAGCCACACCAAACTCGGTACCGACCACTACACCCGGTCCAACACATGGCCTACCGAAGGAGAATCCTACGCCTTTACCCTCCACATCTACAGTTGTCCCAACAACAGTTAATAGGTTTGGCCCTACACCCATGCCCAGTACAGAGGACCACACAACGGTCGCCCCAACGCCCACCACAACCCCCGGTCCCAAGACATCTCCATCGACAAACACCCCGACGGTGACGCCATTGTCATTTGGGCTGCCCACATTGTCGCCGACCGTGACTCCAGCTACAGATAGCCCAAACCCAGTGCATACGACTACACTCAGTCCAGCACAGACGCTACCCGCAGATGTTCCGACCGCTTCACCCTCAAACTCTACGATCGACCCAACAACAGCTACTACGTTGGAGCCTACACTCATGCCCAGTACGGAGGTCCCCACAATGGTCGCCCCAACGCCCAGCACAACCCCTGGCCCCACAACGACCATTGCAACCCCTGGCCCTACGGCGTCTCAATCCACGCCGATCATGACGGCGATGCCCTCCACGTTTGATGTCCCGACACGAATACCGACGTCGAAACCTACACAACGAATGTTCACATTGACTCCGACGGTATCGCCGGCGATAGCTTCCCCAAACCCAGCCCCAACCACTACACCCGGCCCAACGCATGGCCTACCGACGGAGGGTCCTACGCCTTCACCTTCCACGTCTACAACTGACCCAACAACAGTTATAACAGTTGACCCTATACCCGTGCCCAGTACAGAGGCCCCCACAACAGCGAACCCAACGCCCATTACGACTCCAGGTCCCAAGACGTCTCCACCGACACAGACCCCGACGGTGACACCATCGACCTTTGATGTCCCGACACGGATACCGACGTCCGCACCCACACAAGGGCTGCCCACATCGTCGCCGACGGTGGCTCCCGTGGTAACACACCCAAGCCCAATACCTACCACTGCACCCGATCCAACCAATGACTTACCCACAGAGCCCCCCACCCATTCACCCTCACGATCTACGATCGCCCCACCACCATCTACTACGTTTTCCCCTACAACTATGCCTAGCCCAGTGGCCCCCACAAAGTTCGTCCCAACGCCTGTCACAACCCTTGGTCCCACGTCTTCTCCGCCAACGCCGATCCCTACGGCAACGCCTTCGACGTTTCATGTCTCCACACGGATGCCTACATCGGCACCTACACAAGAGCCGTTCACATTGTCTCCGACGGTGACACCGCCAATAGCTGATCCGAGTCCATTACCTGCCACTACACCGGTCCCGACGAACGGGATACCCACAGCGATTCCCACGACTGCACCCTCAACATCTACAGTTGATCCAACACCAGTTAGTAAGTTCAACCCTACACCCATGCCGAGTACCGAAGGCCCCACAACAGTTGCCCCGACGCCCACAGCTCCAAGTACCACGACATCTCCACCGACACTGACCCCGACCACGACGTCCTCAACGCGGATGCCGACGTCCGTACCCACACAAGGGCTGCCCACATTGTCGCCGGCGGTGACGCCCACGATGGCCGGTCCAGGCCGAGTACCTACGACTACACTCGGTCCAACCAATGACCTGCCGACAAAGGCTCCCACCCCTTTTCCCTCAACATCTACGATCACCCCACCAACACCTACTATGTTTGCCCCTGCGCCTATTCCCGGATCAGACGCCCCCACAACGTTCGCCCCGACGCCTGCCACAACCCGTGGTCCAACGCCTTTTCTTCCTACTCCGATCCTGACGGCGACGCCTTCGACGTTTGATGTCTCCACATGGGGACCGCCATCGGCACCGACACGAGAGCCGTTCACATTGTATCCGACGGCGACTCCGTCGATAGTTGATCCGAGTCCAGTACCTGCAACTACAACAGTCCCAACACGCGGGGTGTCAACCGAGGCTCCCACCACTTCACCGTCACCATCTACCGTTGACCCTACAACAGTCAGCACCTTCGATCCTGCACCCATCTCCAGTTCAGAGCCCCCTGCAACGGTTGCCCCCACGCCCACAACAACCCTAGGAACCACGACGTCTCAACCCATCCCGATCTCGACGCAAACGCCGTCTACATTTGGGGCCATGACACAGGTACCGATGTTCGCACCCACAGAAGGGATGCCCACATCGTCGCCGACGGTGACTACCGTGATACCCAACCCAAGCACTATACCTGCCACTACACCCGTTCTAGCAACTGGCCTACCGACAGAGGCCCTCAGCCCTTCACCCTCACCATCTACGATCGCCCCACCACCATCTACTACGTTTTCCCCTACACCCATGCCCAGCACCGAGGCCCCCACAACGTTCGCCCCAACGCTTGCCATAACCCGTGCTCCAACGACGTCTCCGCCAACGCCGATCCCGACGGCAACACCTTCGACGTTTCATGTCTCCACACGAGTACCGTCATCGGCACCCATACAAGAGCCGTTCACATTGTCTCCGACGGTGACACCGTCGATCGCTCATCCGAGCCCATTACCTGCCACTACGCCGGTCCCAACACACGAGGTGCCCACAGAGGCTCCCACGACTTCACCCTCAACATCTACAATCGATCCAACAACAGTTGGTTTGTTTCGCCCTACACCCATACCCGGTACCAACGCCCCCACAACCGTTGCCCCAACGCCCAGAACTCCTGGGCCCACGACCACTCCGCCAACGCCGATTCTCACGGCGACGACCTCACAAGAGCTGCCCACATTATCGGTGACGGTGGGTCCAGTGATAGCCGAATCAAGTCCAACTCCTGCCATTACACCCGGTCCAACCAATGGCTTACTGACAGAAGCTCCCATCCCTTCCCCCCTACCATCTACGATCACCCCACCACCATCTGCCCCTACACCCAAGCCCAGCACAGGGGCTCCCACAACGTCCGCCCCAACGCTTGCTACAACCCGAGCTCCAACGACGTCTGCACCAACGCCGATCCCGACGGCAACGCCTTCGACGCTTGACGTCCCCACGCGGACACCGACATCGGCACCCATACAGGAGCCGTTCACATTGTCTCCGACGGTGACACCGTCGATCGCTCACCCGAGCCCAGTACCTGCCACCACGCCGGTCCCAACGCACGAGGTACCCACAGAGGCTCCCACGACTTCACCCTCAACATCTACAATCGATCCGACAACAGTTGGTTTGTTTCGCCCTACACCCAAACCCGGTACCGACGCCCCCACAACGGTTGCCCCAATGCCGATAGCTCGAGGTCCCACGACCACTCCGCCAGCGCCGATCCCCACGGCGACGACTTCACAAGAGCTGCCCACATTGTCGCCGACGGTGGGTCCAGTGATAGCCGACCAAAGTCCAATTCCTACCATTACACCCGTTCCAACCAATGGCCTACTGACAGAAGCTCCCGTCCCTTCACCCCCACCATCTACGATCACCGCACCACCATCTACTATGTTTGCCCCTACACCCATGCCCAGCACCGAGGCCCCCACAACGTTCGCGCCAACGCTTGCCACAACCCGTGCTCCAACGACGTCTCCGCCAACGCCGATCCCGACGGCAACACCTTCGACGCTTGACGTCCTCACGCGGACACCGACATCGGCACCCATACAAGAGCCGTTCATATTGTCTCCGACGGTGACACCTTCGATCGCTCATCCAAGCCCATTACCTGCCACTACGCCGGTCCCAACGCACGAGGTACCCACAGAGGCTCCCACGACTTCACCCTCAACATCTACAACCGATCCAACAACAGTTGGTTTGTTTCGCCCTGCACCCATGCCTGGTACCGACGGCCCCACAACGGTTGCCCCAATGCCGATAGCTCGAGGTCCCACGACCACTCCGCCAGCGCCGATCCCCACGGCGACGGCCTCGAGGTCTGATGTCTTGACGGTTACGCCGACGTCGATACCCTCACAGGGGCCGTTCACATTGTTGCCGACGGCGTTGCCTGCGATTACTGATCAAGGCCCAGTATCCACCACTACCGCCATTCCTCCAACACCTGGGATAACCGCAGGGGTGCCGACCCGTGACCCTTCAACAATTACAACCAATCCAACACAAACAATTGTGATTGCCCCTGTACCTACGCACAGTGCGGAGCCCCCCACGGGATTGGTTCCATCACCCACCACAACCGTTGCTCTCACCACGTCTCCAACGCCGCCGGTCCCGACTGTGATGCCGTTGACCTTTGATGTCTCGACACGCAGACCGACATCACCACCCTCATAGGAACAGCTCACAATGTTTCCGACGGTGACACCGGTGACCAAGACCCCTGGTGCCACACACCAGTTGCCAACCACGGCTCCGGTCTCATCACCCCCAACGTCGACGATCGACATAACGGCAGCGAATGTGTATGACCCTACACCCGCGCCCGATACGGACACCCCCACAACGTTCGCCCGAACGCCGACTACAAACCGTGGTTCCACAACGTCTCCACCAGCGCCGATGCCAACGGCGACGCCCCCGACGCTTGATGGTTCGACGCCTATACCGGCGTCGGTACTTTTACAGGAACCCTTCACATTGTCACCGACAGAGACACCGGTGACATCCGTTCAAGTTCCAGTAACTTCCACTACCCCTGGTCCTACACATCGCTTGACTACCGAGCCTCCGACCACTTCGTCCTCAAGATTTACAAACAACCCGGCACAAGCCAATACGTTTGACCCTCCACCAATGCCCAGTACGGAGCCCCCAAGAACCTTTGCCCCAACACCCACCATAAGCCGTAGTCCCACGACGCCTCCGCCGACACCGATCCCGATAACGACTATATCAAGGCATGATGGCATTACACCGATACCAATGTCGGCACCCACCCAGCCAACCGTGAGGCCGGATTCGCAGCCTACAGGTTTAGAGGATGTGGACTCCTTCGTTGGGGAGGTGCGTGTGAAGTATCGGGCCAGCGGAACCAACCAAGCTCTCTCGGAAAGTATGAACCATATACTCAGTAGTGCGACGTGGTGTTTTTATATATTCAGACAATCTCTCCGCCATCTCTCCATCATTGTAGGTGAACCGCCCAGGTTCCATCATTGCCGGAGTGGTGTCCGTCCTTGCTGTTATCGCGGCTGTCATTGGATCCGCAGAAAGCATCGCCAAGGCCAACCCTGGCAGTGGAATGGCTCCGTCTGAGAGGTCTCGCGGCGTTTCCGGTACTGGTGGGGTGAGTGAGACTTCCCTTGTGTAATATTATCGTTTGACCTTGTCGCCGGTTAAATGGTTCGGTTTGACAAATATGTAAAATGCGACTAGAGTAGGGCCGGCCCCTCCGCCTCAATGCCAGCGGGGCAATGATTTGGAACCAACTAATCAATGGGTGATTAGGGAGTTGTCATAGAATACCCAATGTTCCCCTCCGGGAAGCGCCTAGGGGAGTGGCGCGAGAACGAACTGCAACACATCAAACATGGTACGACGTGGTTGTTGATGTTGAACATATGTGGCTCGCAGAAATACATTCAGCTGCTGTAAATCCGAAG
Organism: Costaria costata; assembly: GCA_036873775.1. Taxonomy (NCBI): domain Eukaryota; class Phaeophyceae; order Laminariales; family Agaraceae; genus Costaria; species Costaria costata. The sequence goes on from JAYJME010005547.1 coordinate 5,916, forward strand.
CGTACAGAAGCAGTGAGGGCGAGGTTGTTGTTACCGACTGGTTTTGCGTACGGAGAAGGCCTCTCTCCCACGATTCGAGGACTCTCGACCAAGATTAAAGGTTTGAACGCGCATGCGAAGCGAGCCATACGGCGCACGCGTCACGCTCGGCACACAGTGCACACACGAGGCACATGGCACGCAGCGCACGCGTGGTATGTTAACAGCGAACGTGCTCAAACATCGACAGAAGTAAACCTCTAAATGCCGGCAGCGCAAAATCTATACAACTGGTACCGGTATGTATTTGCGACAATATACAGATTTCGCGTGGAGCACGTAAGCAAACACCGTCAATTTGTTTCAAATGTGTTTACATTCCGCTTGTGGCCATCATCGGAAGTCCTGCCCATCTTCAACATCGTTTGACGCCCTGGCGTCCGGCAATTATGTTGTACGTGTTAAAAAGTAAGAAACGTCATTTTCGCGTTTAGGCTCAATTTCTTATTTTGTTGACACGGAACAGGCTACTCTTATTGACCAGTATAAGGCATTTAGTATGGAACCCGACCCTGAGCTCCATTTCTTTGGTTAGAGCGGTTATTTACTGCGACAAAAAGGAGCCTCAATTTATTATGACCGAATTTCTTAAGAGCGGGCACGTGGGCACCCTCTGCATTCTGCGTTGTGATTGAGAATATTGTGAAAAACAGCACACGCAACATATATGCCAAACACAAAACTGGGGCTGAAGTAAATTGTTTATTGTATACAGAAGAGTGCCATACGAACTGTTGCTGCTGCTTACAGAGCTGTGGAACATCTCCATATATTCTGTGTGAAAGAGTCTACAGTAGCAGTGCATTGCTGTTGTACGGTACTCGTGCTTGTACGACACTTATACTTGTGTAACACAGCACTCGACTCATACTCGTTCAAACAAGTACGAGCTTTAAGTAGGGACATGCAGGACAATACGCGACGGTGGAGCATTGACCTATGACCCACACACGTCGTATAGCAATGCTTCGTGCAAAACGAAAATCATGGTATCCTGGTTTTCAGGGTTTGCTCAAATACGGATACCAGGTACCAGGTATGACTTAAAGATTTTCTCCCCCGAGAGTTGTTTTCGTTTTTTTCTCCTTCTGTGCAAGGGTCCTCTCACCGCCGGATGGCTCTCATGCCCCAGAACACGGATGAACAAAATAACTCGGGAGAGTGTTGCCTCCAGACGCATGCTACAATAGAGGTTTTGCCCTTTTTCGGCTTTTTGTTTCTGAATGACGGGGCTCTTTAACCCAAAATCGTCCGAATGTCACTCTCGTTTTGCAACGTAATTTTCTTGGATGCCTAGTCCATGGTTGGTTTTCATGGGGTTGCCCTTCCGGCTTACTCAAAAACAAATTGGGTTTAGTATGGAGCTCTGTAAGTGAGGAGCCCCAGAAAAAAAAAGGGGGTGAACCTCTATCGTAGCATGCGTCTCCAGTCTTCAGTCTTGTCTGACGCTGAGCGGGTTGTCGACGGCCTAAGTAAACCCCGAGTTCGAGATGCGTTCGCTAGCACTTGGCCGAACCCTGTTTGCGTTTTCGTTTTATAATTTTCTGCTGTAGACATTCTTACCCCAGTTGTGGCGAGGTCTTTGCTCGCTCTTGAACTTGAATATTAGCGACAGTCACACCGATATGGTCTCTCTTTCTCCCCCGCAAGCGGAGCAACAGACCGCGACGACAAAGCTCAGCGTATGCCGTTGCCCCTGTTGCTCGCGGTGCTCTACTTCGCTCTCGCGCGAAGTTCGCGTCTCCACTCTAAATACAAGGCATAGTCGTGCTGGAAAAAGGGACGAGATCCTAGCTCTAAGTATATACAAGTGGATTGATTCCGAGGGACGAGCCATACGGAATACGGAGAAACCGCCATGCATGCCGTCGGTACCCGTAACTCGTATACTCCAATACGGTAGATGCGGTTCATGCTGCAGTACGTCTATTATGGCTGAAGATTATGGACGTGCAGGCGGTATTTTTCCCCGTTATAATTGTTTTTTTACGCGTGCGCACGCACAAAGCTTATTTCTTTAGCCCCACAAGGTTGAGCATTTTCTGCCATTTCTTTCCTATCAATTGATTCTCTGCGCGACAGGGATGCATCGTCGTTGCTCCCCTCGCCCCCGAAACACACAACAGAGGTGTTTCGCCGCACGTGAGCACCCGCAGACCCTCTGCGACCCTGGCCTTGGTTGTCATAACGCAGCTTCAGTTTCTCGCGACGCTTTCGTTGGTGGACTACGCGGTGGAGAAAAGTTCCCTGCTGGCCGACTTCGTCGTCGGGTTGAGGTAAGCCCCTCCGTACCTTGAAGTATTCAAGCCAGATTGTTGGCTTACTGTCGTGTAAAATATGTACTGTAATACAGCTAACAAGTAGGTTACTATCACCCCAAAACCATAATGGTCCACGATACGCTTGTACGCTGGCAGGCGGCTTTGTGCGGCTTTTTGCCAACCACAGTATTAAGGAAACCTAATTTCGTGCGATATTCACGACTCTCACGTTATGACGTTGAATTTATAAAACGGGTAGGTGCTGTAGCTGACTGGTAGTACATACCTGGTATCAAATATGCCCAATGAAATGCATTCCTGCAGGTGCTGCAGGAATTTTAACGTGCCCGATGTCTGTCGTGTTGAGGGAAGCGCGTAAGGCCTGCATGGCATAGCATTCACGAGTTCTACCCGCCAGTATTGCAGCAATGACGGCTGTGTTTCCAGTGTAACACCTAAATAGCAATAATATGGTGTAAACACTCGTGCTCGCGGATTGGTATGCAGTTCACCTCTGCCTCACATGTTCGTGCTGTTTAAATCCACGGGGAAAAAACTAGGTGGGTAAATCTCTGGTGGAGCCCTGGGTTTGCTGACGATACTCAGTCAGGAGAGTGCGCGCTCGGTCAAGCAGGCGACGATATCGGCCTGTTCCTAGGGAACATGTTGCTTATTTGCTGCCTTCTCTTAGGGATATTCCTGGCGCACGTGGCTACTATATCGGCGATTGAGGCTAGATGGCTGGCAAAGGTGAGTCATACAGTAGTCTTGTCCGACAGATACCCCGCTTTAAGGCCCCCCACCCTCCACAAATGGTTTGGCGTATTGTCGGCAATGGGATATGGGTGGTTGCCATACAATTCACGGGTAATCGGCCCTAGGGGTGATGGTTGACAGAGCAATGGTTAGGACAGCGACCTAGATACCAGGGATGCCGTATCGCTTGAAGTCTAAGCCCAACTCATGGTGCGGACCATGGACTGGAAACGCGCTCGATGGGGTGCCAAGGTGGCTCACCAAGAGAATGAAACCGCAGCTCGCTTTCTGCGCTCAGATATTAGTATTTCTCTGCGCAAAAGGGGTTTGCTGAAACCTGCTTGGCATGATGTGGAGCTTGAGTTCAGAGGTAAAAAAATCTGTTATCTCCTCTTCACCTTCCGATCAGACAGAAAACCTTCCCTGTCGGAACAGAGCTAACAAGTTATCATGTTGACCGTACGTGCCCTCGCTTCGATTCCGACTTTCCTAGCAAACCGCCAAATCTAACTTGGCGGCGAGTCGCCGTCGCGGCGTGCCCGTACATGAGTTGGCAGCGTCAATGGGCAGCGGGTCAGGGCCAGGAAATCTTTCAGATGCCCACGAAAGCGACGAAGAAGAGAGAACTTGGAATTCGCCAGGGATTACCGGTCATGGCCGGGTGGGCCCAGTCGCAGATTGCAGAGACAAGTCGAGTTCTGCATGGCTCCACTTTCCGCATGTGGAACTTGTGTTTCTGTTCTTCGCGTTTGAGGGGGCTGTGGTGTCGCAAGCATCGGCCATCAAACACGCCGAGTGTCCGACGACATTCTACTCGGGGTTGTTGGCCCTGGTGAGTGACACATACCTACCTAGGCAGATGTACGTTCAGGGATCGAGAGGATATACCCGCTTCACAAAATGACAAGGTCGATTAATACAGGATGATTTTGGAACCAAACAAACGGAGTATGCTTTGTTGTTTGGATTCCCATGAGGAGAATATGAGAGCGTTGCCTATGACTATCGATGTGATCGCTCACCTGCTCTCTCGCATTCTCCC
>JAYJME010005548.1:0-10012 GCA_036873775.1 Costaria costata
ATGGATCACTGCTCAACTCAGGGCCAGCACTGCTGTACCACCTTGATGAGATGACCACCCTCGCTTACACGAGTTAAAAGACGTGAATTGTATTATAGCCTGAAGAAAGAGCACACCAAATCTGGGCAGAGCCCAGTGAAATTGGAGACAGACCCGAGATAGGCCAGTCCCCAGCAGAGAGACGACACCCTCTGCTGACTGCCGACCCCGACACACGCACCTACCGACCGACTTCCTGACCGAGACAGACTTCTGCACCGCTGCCACAGGAGCAGGTCCGTTTTACCCGCCAGATCCATAGCCACATGGGAAACCCGGGGATGCACCCAGTATATATCCCTGATTATCACACCCATCAAATAATCCCTTCCACCTATTGCAACCCCGGCGGGCTGACGCCCGCCTGCATCTCCGCACAATACACCCAGGACTTTCTTCGATGACCACTACCTGAGGATGCGCCCAGGATGCTCCCCGATGACCACATATCGAACGGTTCCTATATTACCGTCCACCATGGGCTCGGTGAGCAATTTTTATCGCGTTTTGATGACGTGTGCACTCAGGATACCATTCATCCAAATGAGCTTTTACGACGTCGGCATCTGTTGTGCTGGAGATGCCAAGACGTCCCTAGAGACAGAAAGGGAGGGGTGATCGAAATCGAGGGCATCGGATAAGTTTTCAACGAGTTGCGAGCGGTCTACGTACACGTACGAACACAGAAGCGCTCAGACAAATATTTTGTGTGACGAGTGAGGAGGTGCACGTTTGCACTCCGGTCAGTGACTCTTCGTACAGCAAGCAGTATATATATTTTGTAACAGTATCAACCACTCAAATGGTCCAACTCACATTTCTTCTTTTCTACTATTCATATTAAACAGTATAAACCACTCAACAGGTCGAACTCACAAATATGGTACGTACTTAGATTGTACGTGTACTGCTGTATAACGCAATGGCATACAATCGTACTTGTATTACAGCAGTACATATCATATGACAAGATGCAACATACATACCCATCGTACTAAATACGACAGATACAACGTGCATACGCCAACAATCAAAATACCTTATACTGGACTGGTATGTAGATAGATACATGTGTACGCTCTGTGGTCACAAACTACGACACAAAGATAATGCAAGCCCATGACGATTCTTCACATTCTTCACCTCGCAAAGATACAAGTTATATAATCACAAACTATGACACAGAGATACATAATAACAGCATCAACTACTCGAACTCACAGCAACATCAACCACTCAGCTGGTCGAACTCACAGCGGTCGTGTAGTGTTTTCTACTCCTCAATTAACAGTATCAAACACTCAACTGGTCGAACGTCACAAACAACGACACAAGATAATTAATTGTCATGCATCAAACAGCATCAACCACTCAATTAACTGGTCGAACTCACAGCGGTCGTTTGTTGTTTTCTACTCCTCAAATTAAGTAGTACTAGGATAGCGTATTAAACACTCAACTGGTCTCACAACTGTTGTATTCAGTTCGTACGTATACTGCTGTACAATACGATAGCTTACGAGTACTGGATACCAAAACCACAACATACATCAGACATCGCAATGTCATGCCATCGTCTTGTACGACAGGCACAACATACACACGCCAACAATCCAAACACCAGGTATGTATGTGCATGTATGCGTATGTTCTGTGGTCACAAACTACGGCACAGGGATAGTAATACCCATGCTGATCCTTCACTCTAGAAGATTCAAGTTCTACAGTCACAAACTACGACACAAATATAATGAATTGTCATTATATGCATCAAACAACATCAACCACACAACTGGTCGAACTCACAGCGCTCGTATTTTGTTTTCCACTCCTCAAATGAAACAGTATCAACCACTCATCTGGTCGAACTCACAACTGTTTTATTCAGTTCACGTACGTGTACAGCTGTGCAACGCCCTGCTGTCGTACTGTGTACCAAAACCACAAGATACATCAGACAACACAATGTCATGTCATCGTACTGGGTATGACAGTCATAACATACTATCGCTTTGCAAGCATACCAGGTATATATGTACATGTCTATCCTTCATAACAAACAACATCTACGACAGGTATATAGACCTAGAGAGCCAGCTCTATACGTATACAGCAGCAGCAGTAACAATAGTGCTGCAGCAGCAGATCCACCCCCGGTATACTGTTGTTGGCCTGGCGCCCCACAACCAAACAGAAAACGACGGTTGGTTAATTCTCGTCGATCGAGAGTCACTGGAAAGGGATACTGTACACCGTTGGATATTGCAGCTGGTACAACAATAGCAGCAGCACAACAGCAGCAGCGGGGGATCTACCCACGGTGGTACTTGGTTGAATCTCGTCGATCGAGAGTCACTGGAAAGGGATACGCCGTCGGAGATTGCAGCTGGTACAACAACAGCAGCAGCACAACAGCAGCAGCAGATGATCTACCCACGGTGGTACGGCTGCTGGCCTTGTGCGAACCTTTTCCCCGTCAATATTCCACAGAGAGAGGAGATAGATGTTGGCACGCATACGCGGGATTGCCAGCTGGGCGGGGCATGTACCAGGTAGAAGGGGTCATACAACGACATAAAACAACAAGGAGAGTACGTACGTACTCGTACGCGGGATTGCCAGCTGGGCGGGGTATGTACCAGGTAGAAGGGGTAATACAACACAAAACAACGAGGAGAGTACGTACGTATTCATTCAGAAGTAGTGGCGACCGTCGATCGTTCGCTCGGGACCGTCGTGTCCTTGTTCGACGAGTTTACTTTCCGCGCTGCTGTATCATGTACCAGGTGTCATAAAATCAAGAACACAAAACAACGAAACTACTAAATGGTAACACCTATGGAACAACAGGGCATCGATTGCCCTGCTCTACAGTTAAATATGTACAAGTACAAATCGACGAATAGCAGTGGTAATACTGAGCCTTGCGCGCGCTAAAGATTAAGGCAAGTACCAGGGGGGAGAAAGGGGATGACACCCGCTGTGACCACGGCTTGTCCAGAGTACCGCTGAGGGTAAAAAAGACCTTGGATTCTCCGGTAGTTCTTACAATCGGATCGGCAGCAAGTTTCTGCGCAGTCTTCCATATGATTTTTCTACCTCCCTCTCATTGGCCGAAGAAGTTTCCGCGGGCTGGAGAACACAAAACATATTATTTGTTTGAACATTTTACCATGATCCCGCTTGGTACCCTGAACCCACCCGGATCTGATCGCACCCAAACCCGAGCCCTCCAAGCTGACCCTGGGTATATACAGTAGCTGGCCCCTTTTAACCAGGGCTGTTCATGGGTCAGGTCAAGCCTCGCGGGTCGGGTCTGGTCGGGTGAGGGGTCAGGGTGACCCGACCCGACCCGACCGGTGATATTCAGAACCCCCCCCTGACCCGACGATGCCTGCGCCGACCCGTGAGACTCGGAAAATCTCCTGACCCGACCCGCGGGCCGGGGTCATGACCCGTGAAAAGCCCTGGTTTTGCACATGATTCAGGGCTGTTCACGGGTCGGGTCAAACCTCGCGGATCGGGTCGGGTTTTGGCCGGGCCAGGGTGACCCGATCCGACCCGTGACATTTCTAAAATATCTTGACCCGACCCGACCTGACCCAACCCGACCTGTGACATTTATAAAATATCTTCACCCGACCTGACCCGACCCGACCTGACCCGACCCGACCTGACCCGACCCGACCTGACCCGACCCGACCTGTGCCATTTATAAAGTATGTTGACCCGACCCGACCTGACCAGACCCGATCTGTGCCATTTATAAAATATCTTGACCTAACCCGACCTGTGACCCGACCCGACCTGACCCGACCCGACCTGACCCGACCCGACCTGTGCCATTTATAAAATATCTTGACCTAACCCGACCTGTGACCCGACCCCACCTGACCCAACCCGACCTGACCCGACCCGACCTGTGACTTTTTATAAAATATCTTGACCCGACCCGACTCGGCCTTATAAAATATCTTGACCCGACCCGACTCGGCCTGACCCAACCCGCGGGTCGGATTAAGACCCGTGAATCGTGAATAGCCGTGGTTTTTGATTACCCTTTTGGGGCCCAGATATAGCAGAAAATCGAATGATAACTTTGGTTTTTATCAACCGTCTACGAGTATTAACATTAAATAGTGTGAGCACTCAACAGTGCGAGTTGGACCAGGCTGTATCATATGTACCCGGACTCGTATCGTATGTAGGACTTAATTTCCTTTTAGTTCGGGGCACCAGGCGGTTTTAATCACCCCTCAACCAATCAGTGGCCGATGCTATAAATCGTCGTTTTTTGTCTGCAATTTTTTCCCTCTGGGACCCCAAAGGAGTTATAAACCCTTTTACTACCCCAAAAAATTGTCCCACACTATTTCCAAGTATTTTTGTCCCCAGAAACCGTTTCCGGCTCTAAAGGGGTTAAGGTACCCTCGTAGTGCGTTCGGGATTGGAGGTCCCTTATATACTATCGTCCCTTATGTGGTACCAGGTAGTCAATAGTGGGTAAAAACGTTAAAACGGTGCGCAGCAATTTGAGGTCCCTTATATAGGTCGTTTTCCCTTTTCTCGAGGTCCCGTAACACGGGCCACCTACTATCTGTAGTCCCACGTGGCACCCTGATCCTACGCCGATAGCGACAGACAGCCTCCAGATCGAGGCAAGATTGCTCCAACTATACACCATGGTACCTGGTACCTGGCAGTTCTTTGAAATTTGCTGCGGTGCCGGTTGCAATGAAAGGCTTGTACATGTACCTGTGCCTGGTCATGTTGGTTCGTTTTTTTGTACTCCTACGAGTACTTGCTGCACGTGGCTCTGACACCGCACCTAGAAGACGTACCCCCGAAAAAGAGCCAGAACGCCTATGAGGACTGTACACTCACAATCACGAGGGCCGATATTGTCGATGACCTGTCTTGTAATGGTACGTAGTGTACTACGAATCAACTAGATACTAGTAATAGTGGACTGCAGAGTCCATATTGCAACAGATATCGCCAGCAATGTGAGTCTCATCATGGTCATCTGTCACAGATACAGCTGCTACTGTTCAGCAGGGTTCAGCAGGTTTATTTCGTAATATAGTTGAAAAACTACATACGCGCAAGTGTAAAACTGCTTACCAGGTATAATACTAATAATTAGAATATTTAAATACGTAATGCTACCATTTTGTTGCCCTTTTAGTCATCACGTTCACTTTTCAGCTGAACTCGTAGGAGGTTTTACCCTCTGGCGACCTTCTAGACATGCCGTGGCAGCTGCGGGTGTCTTCCCTTCTCCCTCTCGGTAATTTGCCCTTCGTTTTAATCGTGCGAAGGGTCCGGCATTCCTTCCCACATGCTCTCGTCCATTTTCATCGATTTTTTGCCAACAAAAACTAAAAGGAAAACTAAAATCAACATATATTTTTCGCACGTAACAGAAGGAAAAAGCCGCACGATGCAGTCGACGAGGAGGACGCGAAGAAGCCCGCCGCAGCGGCCCTTTTGCCGAGCCCTCCTCTGGAAGACGACCCTGATCGCCGACGACCGCTGAAGCTGGAGTACGTGAAGGCTCTCATCATCCACGCCGCCAACCCCCTCGGCCTGCTGGAACACAAGAACGTGCGGCATTTTTTTGGGCTGATGAGCCCCAACTTGGGCTTGGAGGGCCTCCAGAGCAAGTCGGTGAGATAAGCCGTCAAATTTTATTCTATTAGACTACCGTATACCTGGTAGGTAAATATCCCAAAAGAGGTATACGTACCTTTTGTTTTGCCAGTTAGAGGTACGCTAAACATAGCAAATATGGTGTTGGATATCGTGCTTCGTAAACTGATACCATGGTAGGTAACAAGTTCGATTGTCGAAATATCGAAGTTTCGATATCGTATCGTATTTATCATACTCGTATATCGATTGTGTTTTGCCCTCCATCCCCTTGCACCCCCATTTGTTTTTTTGCTGATTGATACTGACTGAATGTTTCGATGTACTATTAATAGATATATCGACACTGAGTGTTTGCGCAAAATTGAATTCCGGAAGATTCATTACTTGAGACCGGAAAAATTGGAATTCCTTCCCGTATTGTTTTTGTTGTGTTTGCGTGCAAGCCACACAAAACCTGACTTTGCAAACCCTTCAAGCCGGGTCAGACGGGAGTCAGGGGGCGCGGCAATACACCAAAAACAAAAAAAGAATGCTTAGGTACGATAGTGCAGCAGTGCTTGCTGTAGTATCGTACCTAAGAAGCAGTACCTGGTATACCCTGTAGCAGCACCACAAGCAAGTAGCAACACCAAGCAAGCTCTGCTGTAGGAACGGTTTACATACATAGTGGCCGCGACAGCGACAGAGCTAGCACAGTCAGCACCACAAGCAAGTAGCAACACCAAGTAAGCTCTGCTGTACCAACGGCATACATATATGGTGGCCGCGACAGCGACAGAGCTATTAATTGCAGCAGTCAGCACCACAAGCAAGTAGCAACACCAAGTAAGCTCTGCTGTACCAACGGTATACATACATAGTGGCCGCGACAGCGACAGAGCTATTAATAGCAGCAGTCAGGACCACAAGCAAGTAGCAACACCAAGTAAGCTCTGCTGTACCAACGGTATACGAAGTACGTCAATACAAAACCCTTATAATAAAGAGGGTATAAGGTTAATGTGTGATTTATTCGCACTAACAAACTACGTATACCACAGGTCAATAATTGATTACATTCATCCACCCAACCCGCTCATAAGCAAAGCTGGGGAATGACGGCTCGTGACTAAAAAAACGAGTATGATAGCCGTCACAGCGCACGGCCGCAGTGTCTGATGTTCATGCTAGACCTATCTAAGTCAGCTGATTAGTCCACGCTTGATTACGTTAATCTTCCCATAGAATACCCGCTCTCCATAAGCAGCTGAATAGTTCATACTAACTCAAGACATTAATTCATTACTCATTACCCCCCCCCCCTACGTAATCTGTCGTACAATGTACCTATAGTAGCGAGTAAGGGGTAACGTATATACTTGATACATATAGACGCGGACTTCGTACATATGATACAAGTGAAGTTTTCTATATTCGGTCGAGGTGGACGACTATGAAAAACGTAGAATGTCCAACGTCAAGGTTTTGAACCGCGTACCTGGTATGTATATGATGGAATATAGAGTTGATTACAGGGGTAAAAGGGGTAAGTGAAGGTCAAAGATGTCAGGAGACGTGTCAATGTCAAGCTGTCTGTCTGTCAAGGCAAATCCATCTGTCTAGACACATGTCCCCTATCCCCCCTGGTAGAAAATGCCTCATTATATGTGTGGAAACCCCTGTTTGTTTGTTTTTGTGCTGCTCGTTTCACGTTTTTGCATGGTTTCGTTTTCAATCATCGATATTCTGCTGCTCAATACGTAGCATGACTGAACGTGGAAATGGAGTAAAATGTCGAAAAAAGAAAAAAGAAAAACTTAAGGAAATACATAAATTTCAACAGTATGGTGAGGCGTTTCGCTAAAACGGGGATTTTACTTCGTGTCTCCGGGTTTTGTCTGTCAAGGCTGTCTGTCGGGGATTTGCGTTGGCACTGTCTGTCAAGGGGTGAAAGTGCTGTCTCCCGACACCTTTGATGAAGATAACCAAAGTGTATACTCCTCGATATGGAGGCTGTGACTTCGAAACCAAGACAAGATAAAGACAAATATCCTGGTCAACAGGCCGGGCGGGACAGTAGAGCTTACCAATTATTCGAAAAAATGGCTGTCACACATTGTTTACGAGACGAAGGGCTTAATGCTATAACCAATGGTTGATCGGGTCTGATTGGCTTAGGGTTAGGGTTAGTGTTACCAGTAGTTCTATTTGTCTCCTACACAGGGTGTGTCAACCATTTTTTCGAATAAGTGGTAAGATAAGGCTACCCTCGGGCGGGTCAAAGCCACTCAACGCTTGGAGAAGGCCGGATACGTGAATCCAGGGGAGTTTTGGGTTGATGAAAATCAACTTAATATTAGTAAGTATTGTGTGGTAGAATATGATATTTTAGAATAAAATCGATTGTATTTGACACGAAAAAGACTTGGCGCCGATTTCAATTTCAATTCCCAATAGTCGCCAATTCGGTTCCCAGATCCCTCTATCTGTCCTCCTAGCTGAACGTGGGCTGGCTCTCCGTATATGCGCTATTGTGCGCTAGCTACGCTTATACGCTATTTACAGCAGTAATAACGTGTCTAGCCCACTGCTGTTGTGGTGAGCTTATAGGTCGTCTCTCTGTAAGATACGCTAATACGCGACGTCACTACGTGTGCTATTCACTTGTTTTTAGACTTTTCGTTGCCCTCAAGATGCGCTGTATCTCTTTGGTTGGAGACGCATTGATTGGTACTTACCAGGTACTTCTTACGGGGGACCATATTTGGTAGGACCTGCTGTTGAGACAACAGGACCTACAGAGTAGACACCAAAACCTATATATTTCCCTGTTTTTGCTAACAGTATTTGGTCCATAGTTAGTAGAACCTACTGTAGACACAATAGGACCTACTGTAGACACCAATACTATGGTCCCCCCTAACAGTAATACTGTGCGTTCGCGGTTCATGGTCCCTTATATACCAACGTCCTTTATCTGAGTTGGTACGGGCCCCTTTATGGTTTGTCTCTTTTATCTTCCCTCGTAGGAGTCGACTACTGCTGTCAAGGCTTTGAGCCCGCGTGCAATTATAGTCGTGCACACACGTCCTTGCGCTGCCTACCCACTTTCACCGAGGGCCTGGCTCATTGAGTCTGTGTCGATGGTCTCTGAGTTGTTTGCGAGTCTTCCCAGTTCTATGATATGTGTCCCGCCATCTTTTCATCGCAGACACTTTGCGGCTCTTCAGCTGGCAGCAGTACATATGATATCTGAGACGTATTTGCACCTTGATAGCGAATCTTTACGGGGGTTTTGGCCGTGGTGCCTACAGTCGACCACCCGACCAGAACCCTAACCCCAACCCTAACCAGAACGTGCTAGAATGCTGTGGCTTGTGAAGGCTGTAGGTTGACTCGGCCGGCGTGGATGCTGTGCTTGGAAAGACTCTAGGTTGATTCGGCCGGATTGGGATGCTGTGGCTCGGAAAAACTCTAGGTTGATTGGGCCGCTTGTAAAACACCCCTCAGCCAAGCAGAGTGCGTAAATAGCTACCCCAGGAAGATTCACTATCACGACGTAGCAGGTAGCAATTACTCTGATATCTATTACATATGATACATGCTGTTCTTCAGGTCGGGTTCGGTGTGTTCTTCGTTGTCGGGTGCAGACGCGCAGCAGTCCTGTTCTACCGGTCTCTTCCAATACTACGTTTCCCGCCATAGGTTTACTTATAATATGCACACGTGCGATATGCAGAAAATCGTAAGTGCTCTCATACCGCGAAGCAAGTAGGCCACATTCCAATGCCCACCGTCAGCAACTACTACGGGGGATCATAGTAAATAGGACCAAATATTGTTAGCAAAAATAGGGAAATGTATAGTTTTTGGTGTCTACAATACGTTATATTGTGTTTACAGTAGGTCCTATTAACTATGGACCAAATAATATTGTTAGCAAAAATAGGGAAATATATAGGTTTTGGTGTCTACAGTAGGTCCTGTTGTGTGCACAGTAGGTCCTATTAACTGGTCCCCCGTAATACTACGGTCCTGGGCTCCGCCAATGAGCGGGCGGCGTCAGCCGCAATCCCGTGTATATTACGAAGTATAATGAATATGCTACATCCTCGATCTCACAGCTGGCGTTTTTTTCTTTTGTAATACATACCGTATGTATGGCGCTTTTGCTTTGCTGCGTGCTGCTGCTGTGCTGCTGTTCACATCAAGAACTCTGAAACTGCTCGGTGTTTTAATGATACGCAGAAGAAGTGTACTATATAAACATATATACGAATGTCGCGGTCGCGGTTGTTACTGTGGTCTTTAAACTTTCGCTTTTTGGGCTGTGCAGACT
>JAYJME010005549.1:0-10012 GCA_036873775.1 Costaria costata
CGTGGGGCTTGCCGTGGGGCATTCCCTGGCGTGCGCCGTGAGCTTGCCGTGGAGGTTGTCGTGGGCCTTGCCGCGACAATCTGTCACGGGCACACTGCCGCGACAGTCCGCCACAGTCCTGCGAACACGCCGCGTCATGTCGCGGTGTGTGGCGAACTGTCGCGGCTTGTCGCGGGCCCTGTCGCGCCATGTGGCGGCATGTCGCGTCCCGTGTCGCGGCATGCCGTAAAACTCTCGAAGAGGTTCGATACTGGTGTCAGCGGCACAGCTGCACAGCTGGAACCGCAAGAACATATGCGTGATGGTGTAGACAACAGACATGAACTGCTGCCCTGCCCCCTGGCTAGCTGCGTGGCATTCGATAAGCAAAAAAAAATGCATGAGACTGCATGTGGGAGCGAATGCCGTTCGTTTCCCCAAAAGCCACTTTTGGGGTAGTCGGGTGCGAGCCTGTCCATGTACTGTAGTGGCTGTGCGGGACAGTCAGTGCAAGAACCTGTCAATGCACCCCCTTCGTGTTGGCTCACCGGTACAGCAGTCCCCACTTGTTAACTAACCGGCACAGGCTGTCTCCAAGAAAAGGGTAAATGGTATGCCCGTTTGTGTGTTTGCATGTCTCGATCTGGGCAGGACGCGGCCGAAATTTACGATCTTGGCCAATCATATACATTTTGCAACTCAAAACGAAAGTCATAGCTATCGTTTCATTGGCCAATGAACGGTATGTGCTTCTTTGATTGGTCTATTTCAGGCTTGCTTGCACCTAAAATTAATTGGTTCTGTAAAAACGCTTCAAGAACCAATCGAAACCCTCAACGATCTGATTTCGCATCGTTGGCCCATCACCCATCACCCTCTCGATGATACGTAGAGAGACCAGGAGAGGACCAGCTTGCGTATGCCCCCAGCTAGCACCAGCATTGCATCAAAAAGGGTGTCAGGTCCGTTTTTCTGTGGCCCTTCTTCTACTGTCTTCGACTGGTCCCGCGGTGTCCTATTCTTAGTCGTAGGCGCGACGCTTGCGATCGTGCTGCTGCTGCTGCTGCTGCTTCTGCTGCCCCCGCCGCTGCTGCCGCCGCTGTTGAGAAACATGGGATCCCTGCTGCATCTGCAAGAAATTAGACCCGCAGGACAGGCCCAGATTTCCCAACACCTTGCCAAAAACTCGGTAACAACGAGAACTGCGGATGGCGGCTACATTTGTCGCGCTGTTGACGGGAGCAATGGCAAGGACTGCCGTGTCGTGGCGGGTGAGATGCTCGTAGAGGCGGGGGTGGGGTCTATCCGCAGGAAGGCGGTTGCAAATGGTCACGATGGTGAAGCGCAGGTCGCGAGGATCCCGTTCTTCGGCAACGGCAACGCTGAGACCATTCGGGGCGTGGCCAGTCATCTCGATCACAGAGTGGACGAGTACCGCCAGGAGCTGGTCAAAGTTATGCAGGTACGGGCCTCTCGACTGTGCTTCTTTGGCTTTCGGGCACTGCTGTATACTGTACACCTGTTACCAGTTTACGCGTAGTCTTCGTATTATGCTCGTAGAAAAAAACAGTCATCGTGGGGCATCGTTGCGGTAACTTGGACGAAGGCTTGGTTGCTTGCTATTAATATTAATAGTCAGCACAGCAACAGCAGCAGCAGCAGCAGTCCGATCATTCGCAATGCATGTTATACGGCGTGCAACTTATAGAGGTGAAAACTTCATGCAGTAATCGTTGTTCAAACGTTCACATTCGTTATCATATACCAGTACCTGGTACGAGGTACAGAGCAGGTATCATACCAGGTACTGGTACGTCCAGTAGTAGTATCAGGTACCAGGTACGGTATATCATATGACACCAGGTGGGGAACAAAACCCACAACAGTACACAATGGTTGGACTACAACTACGACCGACCATGTATGCCGTGTGCCGTGCCGTGTTACTCGAACGAATGTATAGCCCCTGGTACCGTTAGTGCCAGAGACGTAAGGGGGTGGTGCGGTGATGGCACAGCAAGCAATGTACCGCAGTGAGGCATCGGCTCGCCTGCGTACTACACACATAAGTCTGGTTGTGTACTGCTCATCGCAGGTTTACGAAGTTCACGTCCGATGGTCGAGATGACTCCTGACCCCTGGTAAATCCTTAGCTACAGCAGTCCCGCTATGCACGTATTTTACGTATATACGATAGCAGTACCAGGTATACGTATGTGTATCGCGAGACACCGGCCCCGACACGCTAGCTGCGAGTGCAGGAGGGGCACCTATGTGCCGAGCTCCTCGTCATTCTTGGGCGGGTTGAGTCTCAAATGTCTCCCACATGCCTTTGTCGACCCGAACGGCATCACGTGCGGACCAGCTTCTCGTAAGTTTACGAAGTGCTAGCTAGGCATACCGGTGGGTCCACCGTCCACGGCCTGATACGTCGATAGAACCAGCAGTAGCGCCCCGCCTCCCGCACCCGACCCGCAGGGAGGGGGTTTCGAGGTACACCTGCTGCCGCCGCGGTATCGGCGCGTATCGTAGCAGTTTCCCGCTTCCTCCATCCCCCAGACACCTCACAATGTTGCCAAGCGCGGAACGGAAACCTAGCGTTACTATCATACCTCGCTCAAGTTTGCAGTGAAAGTGCACAACAGCACTTCCACACTTTGCTATCTTCGTAGCTCTGTACCAGGGTATATACGAAGTATTATAGTACTTTTGTGTACCAGGTATCTGGTACACAACAACTCGCTTACGCCTCGGGATCGTTCGCCTTTTCCTCTCTCCCAGGGGTTGGACCTGATCGTCAACAGCCTTGAGGAGGCGGCAGGGAAGGTCGGGACGGGGGACAGGGACCTGCCGGCGCAAGGGGTGCGCCGCCTTGCCGCCAAAATGAAGCAGAAAATGGACAAGACTCCTCCCCGCTGGCAGGTGAGACGCCACCTTCTTCGGTAGGAACACGCGCTCATACTGAGCACATACTGGTAGACTATTACACGTATATAGTAAGCGGGGTGAACTTCTACAGCTTTGTTCAGGGAACCTTTCAATTTGTTGGAGATTTAACCTCCTTTTTTGTTGCTGATTTGGAAAAAACCAACCCGATGTTTTGCAACTTTCAACACTGGTTCAATAGACGGGGGAGTTCTAATTTCAAAAGTTTGCCTTATTCTAGCAGTCATACGCGGTCCTGCGTTGTTAGTGGAAACGTCGGCGCCCTGGGACTCCGCTTAACCGGTAGATTAAAGGCGGAAGGTAAAAATCACACGCTGTGCACTGTGCACCCTCCAAAGGACGTGCCAGGTATGCTGTGAATCCACATGCAACCTTTGGCGACAGGCCTAATATTCTTTAGGCGGGTTTGAACAACACCATTTTCTTATTTCAGTTGGAAATTGGTCTCTTTCTCTCAAATGTGCTATATACACGTTGAGCCAAATTTGACAAAAACTCCCCTTGAAGAACGTGTACACGTGTGATACGTGATGCACGCTGGTGTCAGTTTTTGTCTCACTTATGCTGTTTATTTAACAGTTTATTTACTGCAGTAAGGCCCCTCCGCGCCTCCACACCCAGTTCGTGATTTTGTACCTGGTGATATTGACAATGACAACCATACTAACTTAACCATGGGTCGTACATTTCAGGGGCACGGGCAACTCCTACGCGGTCCAACCCTCCTGCCTACTGATGTACGAGTATATTCAGAAACGTGCATCAGTGTGCGCCTGCATCGGTGCCGTACAACCACAAAACCACCGCCGAACAAAATTTTGAAGAAAGAACAATGAGTTGCACACCGTAAAAACCCGTCCCCTATAAAGGCGACGCAGGAACCCTAAGGAATATGTTGCCAAGTACGCGCGGGCAGGCGTTTCGCCAAAAAGGCAAACGTTGAATTTTTCACAAGCAAGATCCCTTATTTTCAGGTTAGAAAAACTGATGTAAATCTACAAGAATCCAGAGTTTTTTTGCCCTTTTGTGCTCTGTTTTTAGCCCCAATACTTGACTACCTCAAACGGGAACGAAATGCGCCCGGCCGCATTTTTTTCGTGTACGCTATGTTAATGTTAATACTTTAAAAGTTCCGCAAAACCCTCAGCTAAATTCTGGTGAAAGCCGTTTTTTAATACGTGTTGTACCCATGATACTACGTGCGCAAAAATACCAAATCGTCGATTTTGCAAGTTTTTCCTTGACTTTTTTGGTGATGCTTGCTGGCAACTTTGACCTCACGAAGTCACCTTTTCTGGCTGCCTACGGCTGCTTTCCGGTGCACCCGATGCCCTCACGCACCTCATACTGAGCGTGACTCAGTTTCACGGGCTGTGGTTGCTTGTGATGAGATGTAGTTGTCCGCAAGTGAAGTGCAAACGTTCAGTTGGGGGTCGATTTTTTGTCTCCTTTCGTGTCTTCCAAAGTCCGACCAATTTCGACCACTGCAGCACCCCAAAGTCGAGGTGTAGACCTAGACCTCCTTTGAGAAAGGGCCGCCGGGCGATCTGGAGAGAATCACAAGCTGCTGTAGACGAGAGACTAATATTGAACACACGCTCTCTGCTAAGGCACGAACCAGCCGAAATCCCAAACGCAGCGTGATAAAACAGCGGCGGGATTTTATGTTCCGATGAAACATCTAGATATTAGAGTGAGCCGGAAACCCGGGAATGGGGGGTGGATAAGATCCTGCTTGGCCTTAGTAGCTCATTGTCCTGCCACGGCCACCCCTAAATAAGAAAGGACGAGGTCTGCAGCGGTGTATACCACAGTACGTGTAGGCAGTACGTACGTAGCTCGTTGTATTGACCGAATCACTTCCATGGCGATGGCGCGTTCTTCGCATTTTCCGCGTTTTCTCGGGTTTAAAGCCGCCCATCCCTTCGTTGCACGTACTGGTATGATGCCCATTTCATTTTGTCTACGGATGTTGTACCCCATACTTTAACTGCCAACGCTATGCACTCGGCGGTAACCCGTAGGGCTTAGTCCTAACGCTGCTTTCTTTGGCTCGTGTAATACGTGGACGCAGCCTACTCGTATGTTTCTAGCTTTCTCCGACGCAGGCGTTGTTCCTGCATCTCACTCTGCGCAACCTTGCTCCTCCATTTAGGTTATAATGAGGCCGTTTTTTTTTTCAATATGGCAAAAAGAAAAACTCTTCATTGCGGGGGGGGTGGGTGCGTAAAGGCTTCCATTGTTTTATTTGTCTGTCTGCTGTCTGCTGCCTGCTGTCTGTTTGTGATTTTGCGTCATCATTGATTACGAGAGCTGTACGAGGCCGATTACCACAAACCCGCCGTGTTCAGAAGTGGGCGGGCTGGGGCTAACGGGTGGGACTTGTTTTGTCGCAAGCTGTCACGAGTTGCCGGCGGTCGCCGTGCTGCAGTTGTTTTGGTGGGGATGCCGCTACGTAAGTGTTATGTTTGTTTTCTTGTGGCGAGATTTTGTTTGTTTTCCCTTCCGACGGACACAGCCTACTTTCTGCGAGCACGAGACAGCCTTGCCTCGTTGACCTCTCTGCTAGTAGTAGCCCGCAAGGCGGCTATCTTGCTGTGTAAAGTTGGGATACTTGGTAATCAGAACCTAACAGTATGGCGGGGAAAAAAATATAAAATATGGTCATATAAATGGTTTTTTGAGTCCTAACATCGTGGGGTTCTGGATGCAGTACTATGTTCCCCCTCGTGCTACAGCAGTAGTACAAACATGAAGCCCAGACATAGCGAAGAAACCGTGCTGAACTGTTCGTGGGGCATGGATGGTATACCACCACGCCAATTGAGACAGCAGCGGTGTTACGTTGCAACCACGGACTGATTGCACTGCGAAAAGAGGCGGCGCAAAGCCCCCAAGCACCTTGCAACCTCGAGTACAATTTTTGTTGGTTATCGTTGATTGATGGATCGAGGGTGTCGATGGCCGAAACTAATTGGGCTCGCTAGCGCCCGCCACAGCCCCTTCAGGCCGAGCCTTATCAAATAGACCGTCTACCATGGTTGTTCAGGCTCGCCCCAATGCCTTTTGTTTTTTGTTGGTTGAATACAGCTTGCGAAACCTGTAGTTGACTTCTCGGGGCATTTGTTTTCCGAACCAGGGCTGCAGCCTGCTTTGATCGGAAAGACACCACACCGCGACAAGTACTTTGTTTTTTGTGCGTGAAGAAGGAATTTCAAGACGACGAACTCCACGGCGGTTCTATTATTTGTATCAAGACTCGGTCAATTCATATTTTTTATTGTTTCTATATATTTTCAACGGTACGCCGAGGAAAAATCGCCTGAGATGCACTTTCACGCACAAAAGGTTGGCGTTGGCTTTGCCTCCTCGCCGAATGCTGTTACCCTTTTAGCCGTGATCGATACTACACACAACATACCTTTTCGCCTGTCGTATAAATTTGCTGCTGCCTGAGTCTCACATATTCCTTGTCAGCGGCGACTGTGCGGAACGGGTATGTATCGATTATCAATGCTCCGATGTCCGACAATGCCCACGAAGCTCTCAGTGCATACCTCCCCCCCCACCTCCCCCAATGGAATGAGTCGCGTTTCCAACGCCGCGCACCTAAACTTATCTCTCGCCACGCGGATGGGTTTGATTGACACCGCACAGGTGAACACGGACGTCTTGTCCTGGCTGCTTCGCCCCGTCCCGTTCGTGTCTGGGCTTCCGGCCCCACCCACGTCTCGCAGCAGCGCGCCCCCACGGGACGGTGGGTGTGACTCCGCCAGCGCCGTGACTAAGGGCGACGCGCAAGACGTAGGGCCGGCCGCAGAGGCAGTCGAGGAGAGGCGGCCGGCACCGTTCGTGCACAGGGGCGCGGCGACGGCTACCCTTGCAGACGACTTGAACGGACAGACACCGGGACAAGGTGGGGGGGGCGGCGGGGAACAAGAAAGGCCTAACAGCAACACGGCGGGGTTTCATTCGTACGACGAGACTCACCAGGTATATATATGTATGTATACAGGCGTGGAAGGTTTAGGCTGCTGGTTTTCTTGTTGTGCGCCTTCGCTGCGGTCTGAAAAGCCGTGCAGCTCACAAATGAAGATGCCAGGAAACGGCAGTTTAGGCCTGTGGCGGACGGCGGTCTAGACTTGATATACTAGTTTTAGTGTGGGGGCTACTATAGTTGTGACTTTCGATGCACAATAGTGCCGTCGCCTGACATCCTTGCTCACCAAGATGCAGCATGGCCGTCACTCGACGCTTCCTAAGATCCATATATGTATATACGAAGTAGATAGATGGATAGGTACTGTAGGTATGCGTGTAGCATTCTGCAGAAAGGGATTTCGTGCCCGCAGTTTTCTGATTGCGGTACAGCTGCGAATCTGTCCATGCTCCTCTATCTCCCCGCTCGCCGACCGCCTGCCCATTTCTTACCTTCCGGCTCTAAATGGTGTGAGACGCGTTTGCCTCCTTCGCGTTGTCCTCATCTCTCTTGCGCACAAAGATTTTCACGCACATGTTGAGAGATTGGACCTCGGAGGGAGACTCCGTGCGAGCCGCCGTCTACGACCCTCTCCTGCAAGCCCTGGACCACTGGGTTGGCTGGCAGGAAGGCGCGACCGAGGGCAGCACTCGCAGTGGTAGCCGTGGCAGCGGTGGTCAAACTAGGACGCGGCGGAGGAGGCGAGGGCAGCCGGCACCGGAAATGGTAAGGCGACCGGCGAACGTTCTGGTGCCCGGCGCGGGTCTGGGGCGGCTGGCGGCGGAGATCGCGGGGAAGGAATACGCAAGCGTCCACGCGAACGAACTCTCCATTACCAGTTGAGCACCGTGGCGACAGGCGGGGCACTGAGATCACGTCGCGTGCGTGTTGTTTCCAAGAACACGAGGCGCTGTTGTTTGCCTGAGAAAAGCGGTCGATGGGATGGGTACCCGCCAGTTTCCAGAAAGCGGTTGGTTCTCACGCGCTTTGTGGTTATACGAAGTATCCCACGTTCATGTTAGCCTGTTTGTTTGTGGAGGTAGCGTACAGTAACCGCTGTTTGTTGCGGGAACGTGGTTTGGTGTGTGCAGCTTGCGATGGACGCAGACCATAAAGGAACCAGGGTGATCGCATGTTGGGCTGAGTTGTGATGGCTTAATGCATGTTATACCGACCAGACTGCTCGTTATCAGTACTACAGTAGGATTTGCCGTCATCAAAGACTTACCGGGTAGTCTTTAAGCTCGCGTTCCCGCCGAGTTACTTGTTTGCGACCCCCCGTCCCCGTCTGGTACGCGCGTTTCAAGCTGCAGATGGCACCGGTCAGCTCCACACCCGACCTTCTCTTGCCCGTCCATCTCATTCAACTCCCCGACAACATAACAGAGTCGTGCTACTATGCTCTCTCCGGCAGGCCAAACCCCTGCCTCTGTGCTCCCCGCAGTTTGGTTGGTGAGTTGTACAGTATCGTTCATTTGCAGGGCCTTCCCTACCTATCCCCTGCCCAACCTACTGCAACTCCTCACACCCACCTGCTCGTCTTCTCGCCTTGCCCTTGTTTTTTTCTACCACCTGTACCTTCCCCTATTTCCCGGTCGAACGTTGGCGCAACTCGTTATTTATACGTAGTGCTTGCCTCCTGCTATTGGGTGATGGAGGCGCTGCGAGGCAACAGTTTTTCAGGCCCAGGGCCTTCCTCTTCGACAACGCCCGCGAGCGAGTGGGACGGGGGGAGTGATCACCCTTGGTCCCGCCCCCCGACAGCGGATTTCATGTCGGACCGCGACGATGATGCGGGCCTCGGTGGGGTTTGCGGAAGCCCGAGCGGCAGTCCTAGCCATGAACGCTATGGCGGCAGTGTGCCCGGGGGGTGGGGTAACGGTAACGAGCGCGGCGAGAGAGGCGCTGAAGAAGACGGAGGTAACGATGGGGCGGGAGGCGTGGGGCGGAAATTCTTCGAGTTCTACCCGTTCCTCAACGACGCTGCGCATAATGAGGTGGACGGCGAGGCTCGGTGAGAGTGGTTTGTGCTATACTTCGTACTTCGTATATGTTAAACGTACGATGGTCGAGGCGATATATCTTGTTTTTGTCGTGCTTTTTGCGTACGTGCGTCGTCCCCTTCGCGTGCAGAGAGCCACGCGTACTTGGTGTGCTTGCGTCGAACGCTGTGTAACTACTGTGCGGGTTGGGCTGCGGCTAGAGAGGCACAATGTCACAAAATCCGTCTCGTGCTGCTGCGCTGTACGCCGGCAGTCTCTTGATATTGCGCGTACGCAAGAAAATTATCTTCCGGATTGTTTTTGTCCGCTTCTTTCGACTTCTGGGCAGGTCCATAACTATTTACGAATGTACTACTAACCATTTTGGAGTGCAGGGGCACGAGTGACGATACAAAATGACTTTCACAGCATCGGCCACTGCTTGGTTGGGGGACAAAACATTTTGGTGTCCAGACTACAATGCAAGGAGTCCTACGACACACAGCGCAGCATGATCCTACTCGTGCTGCCGTGCGCTCTCACCGCTCGTAGGCGGCTGACAATACTGTATGCACAATATATTTGGTCGTCATCTCTGGGTCCCAAAGGGGTTGGTGGATTGACGCAACGATGTCGTGCGCTGACTACCTCGAATACCTCACGCCACCCCCCCCCCCTTCCCCGTAGGGTCTATGATCTTCAGACTACGACCATGCATGACTACGAGTACACCCCCTGCATGGTGCAAGCAACGCGTGTGAAAACCCGACGTGCTCCATCCTGGCATTGTAGGGATGCGAGGGTCTATGACCTTAAAGACTACGGCCATGCACGACAATGAGTACCCCCCCCCCCTGCCCTTCGCCTCTCCGTGTTTCCGATTGCGTTAGGTTTCGCCCTGTCCAGTTTCCGGACCCCGATGGACGCGCCGCCTTGGCGCAGGCCTACGGTCGGCTAAGCTTCCAGGCAGGAGAATTCTCGGCGACATACGGTGCAGTGGGTGGACCCTTTGAAGGTTCCTTTGACGCGGTCGTGACCAGCTTTTTCGTCGACACCGCCCCCAACGTGGTCCAGGTGCGTTGCCGCTCGTTCAGTCTTTCTTCGGCGTGTTTTAGATCATCGAGGG
>JAYJME010005550.1:0-10011 GCA_036873775.1 Costaria costata
GCTTAGTGACCCCGGATCTGACGTACGACTAGGGAGGGAGAAGGAGAAAGACGAGTGAAGATAATAAATGGGAAGAATAAAAAAAATAAATAATAATAAAAAGCCTGATGGTTTCCTTTGTTTGTGTCGTTATGTGTGCGTCTGGTCCAAACTACAAACTAACAGCAAATGACCGGTCAAAAACTCGTCTCCCGACTGTTTGTCGTCCCTGATTTCCGGAATTTTGCAATGCCGACCCTACCGTCCCACCCCTCCCACTCTCCTCGCACAAGCAACAGTTAGTGATACAGCTGGCCCACAACCACATCTACCACCTGCGGGTATAGGTACGCCTGTGACACGTGCTACGATAGAGGCTGCAATGTTCGGCTTTTTTGTTTCTGAATAACGGGGCCCCTTAACTCAAAACCGTCCGAATGTCATTCGTCTTTAGCAATATGATATTTTGGATGCCTAGTCCAGGGGTTTACTAATCGGGCTGCCCTTCCAATTTACTCACAACCAGTTTTCGGGTTTGGTATGGAGCTCCTGAAGTGAAGAGCCTCAGAAACAAAAGGGTGCACCTCTATCGTGGCATGGGTCCCGTTCAGTTGCCGTGGGTCGATTTGAGTGTTTTTGACATGGTTTCAACCCTGAGGATCGTATTGACCACCTAGATCGTCGTCATCCGCTACTCCTGCTACGCTTTGGTTCGCGTGGAGCTGAGGTTAACGTCTGGCTTTGGTGCAGGGAAACCCACGAGAAGGCACCGATGAGTATGTAGCTTCTTCGAGGCCATCCGTTATCGTGCAACGGCGTGCAACATATTTACGTTGTTATGTAAGCTGTCCGGCAATGTGCAGCAAGAGCTCGAGCGTCGATCACTCCGAAATGTTGTGAGAAAGGACAAGAAACCTACGGGAAACCAAATATAGAACACAAACAATACGTGTTGTTTCCACCGTGTAGCTGGAGGTCGCCATGCATAACACTTTGACATTGTAGCAGCTGCCTGCTACGGCACGCACCTGCCAGATCATCGCTATTTTTGTCGTCCTGCTCCTTCCGACGGACCCAATGACTTGAGGCCAGGTGAAAAGCCAGCTAGTCTGCACAGGAGAACGCCGGAAAACGGATTGATTGAACAAGAGACGACAGGTGAAGAATGTTAGTATCCGTGGCTAACACGGAGTCAGACACAAGCCAGGGCATTGTTTGGTGTCTACTAGTCAAAACGGGCCACGAAATGTCGCTCGCGTTGCTCCGACTTTGTGGTACGTTTTATATACAATGATACGTTGCCAGAAAAGGGTATAATGTAGGTTATTGGCCCACTTAAAGTTACAGGGAAAACCCGCTACCGACGACATCTTAGATGTGCAGCGCAAATTGGCTCCTAAGTTGTACCTGGTATAATTTATTTTCCGTGACCTGATCGTGAAGCGACCGTACATCGGCTTCGTATTACGCAACGTTTTTTGGCGAAGGGCTCGCCGGTTTATGACCTACCGACCACCGATTTGTATCCCCGTTAGGCCCCGGGTACATCACTCCCTTCATATATAAGAATACCACGAAGCAAGTATACTTCAAACCTCTCAAAGAGCAGTAACACTCCGTATAATACGCATGATATCCCACACCTCCGGACGAATAGCCGGCTGCTCTTCTCGACAACTGGCAGGGTGCAAAGTCTGAGCGATGCACCTATGGGAATATATCGACCCTTTGGTTTGGACAAAATAGGCTCGGAAATTTACCCCTGAGGTGTTTATTACGGCACAGTTGCGTGCTACGATATAAAAAAAACAGTGTCGGATGTCACAACGTAGGATGGAGTTGGGACAT
The DNA here is from genome assembly GCA_036873775.1 of Costaria costata. Lineage (NCBI taxonomy): Eukaryota > Phaeophyceae > Laminariales > Agaraceae > Costaria > Costaria costata. Next base: position 1,828 of record JAYJME010005550.1, read on the forward strand.
CTTTTAATTGATGTATTGGTGAGGCTTGAATGTTGGCACCCTGCTCACTGAGTAGTGGGATATTCCGTACACGGGGTGTGGCTCCCGCCCGAGGATGGAAAGAGGGCGGCTGAAGGGCCCATGGGAGGGAGAGAAGATGCGAATCATATTTACTTTCGTGTCGGAGAAGGGAAAAGGAAGCCACAGGGAGTAAACTGGAGTGACCAAAGTGGCACGTCTCCTCCCATCCACCCTCTCAAGTTTCCGTGGATTTACTACGAGTCCTAATCCGTTTTGGCCCTCACGACTCCTGTCGTACTTCCCCCCAGCCAATCACAAAACATTGACAGAACGGTTTTTGATAAACTTACATCAACCAGTAATCAACTACCCATCATATATATATATATCCCATCAGTTGAAAACTGACCGCTAGATTTATGGAAACTCGCAACGCCGGCCCTATAGCAGCGTCCTAAAACGTTTTACTACCTAGATTATATCGATGCAAGAAATCCATTATACCCAATGTATCATCCACTGGACAGACGGCGGGTCGAAGACAATGACCTAAGCTATTAGGCCGACTGCCAAAAAGCCAGAACGACCATGAGGTGCCGCGCTTGCATTCGGTACTCCTCACATAATGCTGTGATGATGTGTAATCCTATATTTATCCCTTTTACAACTGTAAACATTATCCCATACGTTCATTCCAAGTGGTTCTAAAGGCGTTGAATTTGTTCTGGTTTCATTTTTGCCATCCGACAATGTGCAGCGTGTGTCAATCGCAACACACGACGAATAAACAACAATACAAGTCTGAAATACAGTACGCGACATGTGTTAAGAATTTGGAAGTAAATAATTTCAGACTGCGGTTTTTTCGAAAAAAAGAATTTACGGCTAAGCATTTGTGCTCAGAGAGGAACGCCACTCTAAATCCTATACAATAGCCTTTAAGAGCTTACGCTCAATGTTGATATCGCAATAAGCCGCGAGCCTTAGCCAAAATAGGAGTTTCTTAACTGCTGTCGCATTCTGTATGACGTGTAAAATTTACTTTGCATTCAGTCGGTCGTACACACAGAAAACGTACGGTAAAGGATACCAGGTACCCGTATAATATTAGAGTGTTTGCGTCAAAGTGTTTTCTGAGAAATACCGCACCGCTCCTAAAAAAAGTGAATTTACTTCTGGTAGAGTTTGCGCAAAAGCAAACCCAAAAGAGACTTTGCAAACCTTTCGTGCCGTATGAAACAGGGAAGCGGGTGAGCACGGGGAAACAAAAACGAATTGCGTGGTAGAGGGTACGACTCGTGGTACCAGGTACATCCTTTGCAGCGAAAACGCGGCAACAGCTACCAGCAATGGCGGCAGCCGCTGTATACCCAGGGAGGAAGCAGAATCAACAGCATAGTTAGCACCAGCTATTCTCCTAGGGGAATCTAGGGGCAGCAGCAGCAAGCAGCTTCCGGTTTGGCAACTTTCAATTATGGGACAAGCTTTTTTTCTTCTTCTGTGCTACTGCTGCTGCTGCAGCTGAGCTTCGAGCTTGCGCGTGCCATCGCATCGGTGCGCCAAGCTTCAAGCACTCTCGGTCCCCTCACACAGCAGCACAGCCCCCACCGCGCCCGCCGCCGCCGCGCCGCCGCCGCTGCTGCAGCTGCTGTGCTGCCGCCACCACGGTCGGTCGAGTTGTGGGGCATTGGTACACAAGAGTTTTGATGCTGTTGCGAGGTACAGACGCCACGCACGAGCAGAAATTTCTGCTCGATGCACCTTCCACGACGACACCAAGTGAGCGTGTGCCGCAGCAGCGGCCCACCGTGACAGCCCATCGCCACTCGTCCGTCCCATACTCCAGCCTACACCTTTTTTTGAGCCTCTGAGAGCTCCGCGGTTAGTTGCCGTGTTGTGAGTGGCAGCGCTTTTGTCGGGTGTGGAGGGTACATCGCTCCCTATGGTGTCTCCTTAATGCCTCGAGCGTCGGGTAAATGCTCGGTTCATCGTAAGCCAATGAACAAAGAGCTAAAAGAGTACTGCTAAAACCGACCAAATCGTTACTTCTGAGAAGTACTTTTTTGCCATTTTGTTAGAAACATCCCGCTAATGCATACCTCGGGGGATTTTTTCGAGAGGTATTTTTCAGAACACACTTTGACGCAAACACTCTATTGTTTCGTTTTTTTGGCGAGGGGGGGGAGATTTAATGAATCTATGCTAATTCAAGTCATCAAATAGTTTTTTTCGAGGAGAGGAATATTGAAAACCAGGCAAACAAACACAGATTCGCACGTAGGCCTGAAGTCATGCCTGAATGACCTGTTCTGAAAACAGCGTGCCTGAACGCCCTTTTAGTGCATATTATTATTGTCTTGCATCAGGCAGGCCAGGGGCCAGGCATGTCAAACGAACAACACTGCACTCCAAAATAACGGCGTTAGGTTGGAACTCCCAATATTAGGGGGGAAAGGGTTCTTTGTTCTGCTTTTTTTTAGGTCGCACAGCCAAACAAAGCTCACGGCCAACAGCCCCCAGCCCACAGCGAACGCACCACGACAGCTCTACCAAGAGCCAGGAAGGACGCGTGATGGTGCTGCTGGCGGGGGTGCTAGTGCTAGACCGTCCTTGGACTTTGACCACGAGTCGGAAAGTACATCTGCAGCGTGGACAGCGAATCTGACGTCGAGGGAAGCGAATCCGACAACGGACATGCCGGTTGGGTAACGTAAGACAATACTCTTGCTTGGCGTTTCCTTATACGCAAACTCTTCACGGCACTATGTAGGCTAGGCAACGGGCTTTCAAGGCTCTGGATGGTGGATTCTAGTGGTTTTTGTACCCGCTGACTCGACCGATCATATCGTTGAAAGGTGATGGTACAAAAGAGAACTAGCACTGGGGCTTGGTAACTTGCTCGCCCGCGCATGCCCAAGTTGAATTTGAAAATTATGATTTGTTTCTATTAACAGTAGTAGAGCGAAGCAAAGCTTGTTTTGTTTAATATGTATTCTTCGAAGCATGATTTCAGAGCGGGTCCCCTGTTGTGTGATCAATACTGTACGCTACACTACGCGAAAAATACACAACGCTTGATGGAGTGTAAGGTTTTTCAAATCGTACAAGATGAGGAATGAGGGAACAATTGTACGATGGTGCCCGTTGAGCCAGTAAAAAGTACCTAGTCGAGTCTCGAGGAATCTTTCGTTGTGCCCTACGCTATTCTCCTAAATATAGATACAGTAGGTAATACGCACACCTCCATGGTATATGCGTAGTGCATAGGGTGCCCCCAAAAGCCCAGGTGTGCAGTTCCAAAGGGGGAATTCTCACTAATTCCAAGTAGTTCGTCTAGTGGTTCGTCTCCGAAAACGAACGTACAGTTCAAACTATGCTACAGTCTTGTGTTGAGCAAGATAGACATTTATGCCTGAAACCCGAAACTGCTTGAAATTAGTGTCGGATGTGCCTCGGCGGGCAAAGGCATTATTAAACCCATATGCCTTAATTTGATAGGCACGTTTCAGGCACGTTTTGGCCATTCAGGCTTTTGCCTTTAATCGTGCCTATCAAAAAACAAAATCTTCTGCGGCGAGCCTATCTCCATGTATGTGCCTATTTGCGCCTGCGGCGTGCCTTAAAGGCCTTGGCCTATTTCACACGTCGTTCGATCATCTACCTTGTGAGGATGGGTCATAGGGGAACAAATGTGCCAAACGTCACGGTTTGACCCCCGAAAACAATAAACGGCGTGGACGTCTTGGCCGGGAAACAATACTACTACCAGCTCTAACCCTGAATCGCTTGAATGCAAATCATATTTCGCAGTATTATTCATGGTACTACTACGCCATGTCATCGATCACATTTGTTAAGGTGTTTCTGTTTGATAGAGAGGTCCTCACGTCCGGATCCCCGGACAACATTCGAGCTACCCCTACCTACGATACCGTGGCTGCACAATCGACACGTCGCCTTTGTTGACTGGGCGAAGACAGCCCAGAGACTCACTGCGCTCTCTGCGATCAGCCAGGCCTGATCTGGCCTTGGGAATGGTGCGTTTCACGCTTGTCGGCTCGAAAAAAGGTTGTCCAGGCTCAAGCGGTGCACCTGACCTGCAGCTGCCCAACCTGCTACCAACCCCGTTTATGGTTTTGGCCGATATATTTGAAAGAGTTGGTACTTTGGTATTTCATTTTTCCGATTGTATTGAAATAACTGCCTCCGGAAAAACGAAAGTTCGGTGAGAAACGAAACTATTGACTACAGCGTTCTAATATTTTCGTCGCTGGGACAAGAATTCTGGCATTGGTAGTCAGACACTTTCTCCAAAGGTACCCACGTCGTGAAGCGTTATTCTGGATGGTGCCGATTAATAGCCTTCTGTGCGATGCTGACGAAAATTATCCATCTGGTCTGAATATCGACAGAATATTAGTCTATCGAACCTCACAATTCATGCAATTCATCCCTTTCCTAGCACCAATTCCGTAGAACCAAGTTGTCTTTTTGATACGAGTGAATGTGAGATACTGAATATAATAAACGTTGACAGTCCGGCACTTCCGCGTTTTGGTTTTTGTTTTGGTCCATACCCCCCCCCAACACATTTACATCGGCTGATGTCCTCAAGCACTCCCTACCCACTTCGCGCCCACCCGACCGCAAGAGCTCACTACGAAAGCGCGCAGCAGCAGCAGGCATCGAAACGTTAAAGGGCTCCACACACGTGTTTCGTAAACTAAGGTCAGTTGTCTATGGTGAATGCTTGTGAGTGTAGCGTGGAAGAGCTTGACTTACGTCCGGTCCGTTTCTGCTGTTATTCTGCTGCTGTGGCTATTGTTGTGTGAGTGCAGACCTCAGCAATGGGTGTGCTGGCTGTACAGCTGATGTGTTATTCCTGTAATACGACGTAGCACAGGTAGTTCGTCATCGCGTTGCACGTAGGATACATCTATTGCAAGCATTATCGAAGTAACTGTTTGGGAGAGATCCAGAGGCAGCTTTTGATGATAACAAACAGTCATATAACGATTTCGTCGTCTATCGAGGCTTCACGCCCCATTCGCAAGCGCGCTGAACGATACCGCCTTAACCCTTTGTGTAGGCCCATGCCTTCTAAGGCGCACGCGCAGGCGCTTTTTGGTAATAGTAGAGAGGCACACCGCAGGTGAAAACAAATCAGATAGGCACGACAAAACAAACATGATTGCAAGGCCAATGTGTTCCTGAAACCTGACTATCTATTTAATGGCATACGCGTTAAACAAAGCCTTAGACATGTCCAAACCCTGTTGAGCCCCCCAACTCACATACGATACTAAATCCAAGTATTTTTGCGCATAGGTGTAATTCCTACGTCGCCCAACACATGTCATTTGCCTGAAAGGCAAACCGTGTCTGAAACGAGCCTGCCTATTTGAGGCAGACGCCTTAAAGTATGCCTTAGACATGTTCCAATCCTGTTGATACCCCAAACGCGCTCCCCATACTAATTTGAAGGCATGTGTTGGGCGAGATTGCCATTTGCACCTATAACATAAATAAGTTGAAATTAGGATGAGATGTGCGTTGGGGGGCTCAATAGGTTTCAAAAATGCCTAAAGCCGTAAATAGATAGGCACGCTTTGACCTTTCAGGAAATACTTGTGATTCATCGTGAACTGTCCCTTTCTCTTTACTTGGGGACGCAAAGTTCAACGCCGTTACTTATAAGTGACTGTATATAAGGCCTTCGTGTCATGGCTTTCGTCGCCTCCTGCACGATGGACACGAAAACGACGCCCGGCTACGCTCGTTCAGTCAACGGTCATTCCAGCATTTATTTGTTGAGGCATGCTTTCAAGGCACGGGCCTACCATTGGGGCTCTTGATAGGGGGTGCGGGCCGCAAAACACGCCATATGACACAACCCCTTGGATAGAGTTTCGAGACGGATTTCCGTAATCTGACAGGGGCCCGTATACAGGAGTACTTTAGAGTAGTATATACCGGTACGCGACACTTAATACTTCGAGGGCTAGGAACTCCCGGCTTGATGTTTGTGCGAATATAAGTTCTTTGTGACCTTGTTTATCCTTAACTTAGTGTGGGACACACCCTACCGTTCATAATAATCGAGCCTGGTCCAAACAAAAGGGGTGTCGCATATACTTCTGTGTACAACGGGAAGGATTGAGTTTGGAGGATATCGCCGAGAGTTATCCATAGACGCGTCGCTGGGCGTGTCGGCTGTGCCAGTTGTCGCTAAAAATGATCAGCTTGAAATCTCGTCGGAGGTGGCTGAGCTTTCTACCGTGTGGTATTACGAAAAACATATGTTACATCCTTCCCATAGTAAATTATTTCTACCGTTAAACTTGGGTTTGGTTTGCGGTTTTGGTTTGCGGTCTGCTCGTCGTAATTGTTTGTGAGACATTTGTTCTACCAATTTCCACAACCAGGCATCTGCCGAAACGGGCGAGCTCGCGCCAAATCGTGTTGGTTTGCCGATTGGCAAAGCATTGTCTCTGGTTGACTGTGGTGGCCGATCTACAGAGGTAGCAGCGCATACATTCGTGCACTGATATTCCAGATCTGTAATGCATGGAATGCACGCGTCCGGCGTAAGGGTCTACTTCACACAGCACTTTGTTTCTGAAACTTTAGCACGTAGTTATTTCCTGAACGCCGAAGAGGGCATAATCCAGGCACCGGTAGGATCAGGTAGATATTCCTGATCTGTGATGCATGGAATCCACGCGTCCGGCGTAAGGGTCTACTATACTTGACACAACACTTTGGTTCTGAAACTTCAGCACGTATTTATTTCCTGAACGCCGAAGAGGGCATAATTCAGACACCGGGAATATCAGGTTGCCCGTTAGGAAAACCTTCCATCTGACGCGGAACCGTCATTACAACAGCGGCACAAGCGGAACGTATCTTCGCAGTGGTTCCAGTAGCGGTTGTCTGGCTTGTACGGTGGTTTCTGCGCCTCGGGGAATGAATCTATCACCAACTCGTCGTGCGACAACGCCGGTTGAGAAGAGGATATCAGACGTAGCTCTCAGCGGGTTCATTTTCTCGGCTACCTCGTTGTCAACTCGACGGAGAGAGCCCATCAAATCACCCTATTTCTGCAGTTACCCTTGGCCTGTGAACAATATTGGGATATGAGCCTGGTTAGCCTTGTGGGCTCGCGAGTTGTGGCACAGCCTACACTGCTGTACTACACGCTCCGGCTTCTCGATCCTCTACCCCTTACACAGGCAACCCGAATATTCTTCGGCATATCCAATTTTGTTTTGAAAGCTTTGGTTTCCACGTTATTCTTTTCTCAAATCGAAATGTACAATACGTATATCGCTGAAATTCCGAAAGTTCGAACCGAATAATGTGAAGTCTTAACCCGTTTACTACCCCAAGATGTATGCCACACTATTTCCATGTATGTGTGTTCCCATAAACCGTTTCCGGCTCTAAAGGGGTTAAGCAACGCACGTGTCCAGCCTACAGTGGGGCCCGCTGTTAAGAAGCGTCAATTTATCTTCCAGGCGCAAAATCGTATTTCACGTGCCATCACCAGCAACATTTTTACAACATTTCTTACATGATACCAGTTTTAATTTTCTCGGGAGAAAATTGTGTTTTTTCAGTATTTCTTATTTCTTAAAAATATGCCGCGAGAACCACAAATCACGTTGACAGTGTACGCGTCAGCTGCAACCGACGAGTGCGGTACCACTACACTGCAATACCTTGGATATGGGGGCACTCTCTTGACCTCCCCAATCAGCAAACAATGCGCAGAACGTTGCAGATCCGGCTCAAGTCACAACCTGCTCTATCTATCATGAGGTATTACTACTGCGAAAACAAATACTACAACTGACGTACCTCGAATCTAACTCAATCAAGCCTGTCGTATACTCTACGTATACCAAGTATAAGACTAATACAACACGGATCAACTCGACCCCCACTAAGCTGAAAGTTCCGCGTTGCAGACGTTCAGAGTCAGCGCCCATTCCGACCTCCTCACCCCCTCCTGCGAGCACCAGTGTGTCCTTCGATGATTTCTGTGTTGACCACAGAGGTTTCCACATATATATATTTTTTCCACCAGGGGACATTCCACTTGTGATGTTGTTGTTGTTGTTGTTGTTGTTGTTGTTCTCACATTAACTCAAAATCTAGAGTCCGTGGTCACACAAAGGTGCT
>JAYJME010005551.1:0-10011 GCA_036873775.1 Costaria costata
CGCGGACTCAAGGCGTGCATGGCCGTCGTCGTATGACCATAGACTCTCGCATCCCTACAATGCCGGGACGGAGCACGTCGGGTTTTCACCAACCAGGTAGACATGGAGGGGGGAGGGGCTTCAGCACGGGTCGCGCGGCGCCCCTCGTGCCACGTTCTGCAAAAAATGGCTTCTGGCGCGGTGGTCAACGAGCGCATGTATCGCAATCGCATTGCGTTATGTAGCACTGACTGTACACCAATATTGATCGCTGCAGAACTCGAGGGATATCGGCGAGCACCACAAGCAAAAACACTACGAATTGTACGCATCTTGTGTAACGGAAACAATTTGAAACAAAGCAGGGGGTCGTCCAAAGATTTCTTGTTTTTGTATTTTTTTTAAAACATGGGATACAATACTACCTACAGTAGGGCGCCCGTGTATGTGTAGTGCCGTCGGCAAAACCGTACGGTCGCCAAACGTGTTACAGAGTAGTGGGAGATTTTTAGACATACCTCATGGCAAAGAGCGTTGGGATAAAAACGGTATCCCAGGTTGCCCGAGTAGTCTCCCATTTGCACCTTCACGATTGCAAGCGCACACGTTCGCGGTAGCGGGAGTGGGAGTGGGACGAGGAAGGTTGTCGTTCGATAGAATCATGCAAAAGCGGGCCACAACTTTACCTCCGGCCGAATGGAACCGTACTACGGTGGCGGTTACATTCTCGACGACTTGAAAAATTGACAAAATTATTCGTTAGATACCTAGCCTAGCCCAGGAGGTCGATTTTTTTTCTGACAGTCGGTTGCTTCTCACCAGAGGACGCTCAGAAAATGCAGGTGGAATAATGTAATGATACAGGCTGGTTCAGGCAAGAACCCCCAAATTCCTTCAGAGCCCTATATATGTCCACGCAGTTTTTGAGAGTTAGACCCTGAAATTTTGCACGCGCGTTTCATGTGCCCCTGCCGAACATTTAACGGATGTGTTTTTTTTTTCTTTCGCCATTTTGTTTTTTTGGAAATTTGGATCTTAAGGGATCCCAAAATTTCCGGCGAAAAAACAAACCCACAAACATTTGTCAAGCGTCCGGCAGGGGCACATTGAACACGGGTGCAAAGTTTCAGGGTCTAACTGTCGAAAACGGCGTGGACATTTGGACTTTTGTGCGGTAAACGTGCAAAATTACGACTTCGCCTGGTATTTACTTGGGTTCAGTATATATTCGATTTTGGGCGTTAAACATTACTCAATATTGGTCCTACGCAGTCAGTTCTTCGAATATTTGCATGAAACTTTGTACAAACATGCCTTGGAACACCTAGAAGCGGCTCGTCAAGAAAAAAATGGGGTAATGTTTTTCTTCCTAAGGAAACGCTTTACAGTTATTGACTTTTTTGAAGGCCTGTGATTGGCCCGGATTCATTTTCGGCGCTAGCGCCAGTCCTAGGTCCTTAACAAAAAAACTGGCTATGTCACCCTTTTCCAGTATTCATGGCGGTCAGTACAATACCAAATATGTGACATTCGAGTAGATAATGCGATCGGTATTCGTGGCTGACAAAAAAAATGGGTTTCTTGCCTAAACCAGTCTGTACCCCTACCAGAGCAAGCGTCTGTCCTAGGTTAAGGTGTGTGACACGCTCAACCCAAGCCCGGTTTTTGCACCGACGGCAGTGCAGTGGCACCATACGACAGCCGCATTCAATGATGTGTACGCGGGGAACAAAAGCCGGGTGAACACCCTGCTCTGTGCACACACACACCTCGTACTGGAAGTAGAGAGTTGTCGACCCGTTACCCCCGTCGAAGTACGCTTCTCTCGTCCGTGCACAGTCGAGGACCAGCACCGGCGAGCCGCCGAAGACTGTAACGTTCTTGTCAAACGTCACGACTAGTCGCACCATGCCCCCTACGCTGTATGTTGCGTTGTCTTCGGTGCCGGGGGCCAGAGACACAGACACCGGATACGGCGCTGCACCGTCTAGAGCTACGCTGGAGGTATCAGCGAGACTTTTGCCTAGTTACAATTGCAAACGAGGCGCCGGGCATACAACGGGGGGCAAAGGCCCGGGGACAAGTATCGATAAAACACAGTAGGTTTGATTGAGGGCACCACGTAGCGATAGTATGAGGCGCGCGAGCGCGAAGCGTAAACCTGTTTTTTTCTTGGCTTTTCAAGGAATAAAACGCGTCTTCATTGTGGATCATACGAGCTTCTGGGGTGCAATTTTCGCAACACAATCCGCGTTCACCGAGCATCGCAGAACAAACGACTGCAGATGTTGGGGTGGCGCATCATTACGACCTATTGCTTGTAGTTACGAGTTTATAGGTAGAACACTTCTGTGTCTTGCTTCGAGAAGCTTTCAAAAAGTTGTGCGCGCTAACTGCGACACAGCACGTTCGTTACCACGAGGGACGTACCAGCGGCAATGGTTTTCCGTAGGTCGATGTCCGAGTCTTGTGCCGGGATTGTAGAGTAGCGCCTAAAATATCCCCCATCGCCAACGTCCAGGGCGTAGCGACCAATGACGTCAAGAGCGGGCGTCGAGTCCCCTTCGACCACGTCGTACCTATTTAGCGAAGAGGTTGTGTCCGTGTTCAGGCCAAAAAATGCAGAGTACAGCAAAGCACTGCGCCATGAGATACCGTACTTCGTACACCTTTTGTTTGCCTGGCAAGCAAAAGACCAGCGATCCACATCGACTATACACTGGCGGATCGTGACAACCATACCCACAGTAAAGAAATCCTGTGGATGCAACCGGTATGAAAAAAAAGAAAAAAAAAAGAAGTACCGCTTTTCCGGTCAAGAACAGTGCTTTTCCACTTTTCGATGCTCGTTGAATCCAAGTATGTTTCCATATTATGTACATCATATCTCCCACACATCTCGCCTGAACTGTCAACACCCACGTGTCGACTTTTTGTGCACGCATCTCGACCGACCCGCTGCATCTATCTATCTCAGCGACTCACTTGAAAGTGACGTCGTACGTTCCATTTCCCCCGGAGAAAAACTCGGCCCTGGCCCCGCGTGTGCCTGTAGATAAGAAAAGCCCGACGTCAGCGAAGACAGCAACAGGCTTGGTAAACCTGTAAAAAAAAAAACGTTTTCCGAGGGTGGGTCAACGGTTAGTACATACCAGAAACGAGTGGGCGTTCGGCTCGAAGGGACTCCCAGTGATTTTACTAACTTTCGGTGACCCGTTGAAAGGAAAGAGTTGTTCTCAAACCCATGCTTATATAGTACCACTTGTAGTAAAATTGCTAATATTTAGTATCCACCAGGTATGATAGCATATCAACTAAGTATATACCAAGTACGAAGTAGTATGCGGATCGGGTGGATGAAATCAATTAATTAATGCGTTGAATTAGTAATACTATGACCCAAGGGGGGGAAGGGCGGGGGGGCGTAATTCGGGCATGGCCGTAGTCGTATGGCCATAGACCCTCGCATCTCTACTATGCCGGAACGGAGCACGTCGGGGTTTTCACCAACCAGGCAGGCATTACTTGCACCAAGCGCGAAGCGCCGTGAGGTATTCGGCGAGTCGCATGAAGGGTGAACTGCATCCTACTAAGAACCGTTTGTAAGACGGACTTCGGCACCTTGTGCCTACATTTCTTGCTTGTGGGCGACAGCGACCAAATGAGTTGCTTCGTTTTCTGGTGTGGCCACTTCCAGAGACAGCAATGAGTATTACTATGTAACTGCCTCGTGGATGAAATTAGTTGCTTACTGTCTTGAGTTAGCATGGATGAATGAATGAATTAGTTAATTAACTAATTGTGTTTGTTTAGGAGTCGATATCAGTGGCAGCTCATTACACCGCCACCCACCAGACAGTTACAAAAACCGCGTCGTTGCTCGTGTAGGTGCCGTTTCCATCTCCCGACACCACCACCCCCCTCCCCTCGTCCACCTCCGGAGGTGTCGTATCAACCGTAATCATCCCGCCGCCAGCACCCAAGTTGGTACCCCCCCCGCCTCCGGCCACGTCTTCCAGAGCAAGGTTTGCAGCTAGGGAAGGGCTAGAGGACAGCTGGAGTATTTGGGGGCTGGCGACGAAGGTCAGGAGCGATGTGGACGGGAGAAGAACAGAGTTGTTTGCACCGTTCGGCACGTTGATTCCCCTTGAACTGTTGCTCGTGGCATCGCCCTCTGAGACCTGTGGACGCGGTATGATCGCGTGATAGCGTGAGGGGAGAGCGCCTTCTTGTCAGACCCTCCGCTTATTGGAGGAATATAATGACGTGTTTCCGAAACGGGTGTTCCGGCCAACGTAAGGCGTGGAGGCTTTTCTCTTCTGGGGTTGGTGAATACGACTCGAACACTTCTTGGTTGGAGACAACCGACTCATGTCGTTTCCTGAAAACGTACCGGGTATATAACTACTGGTAGGAATTACAGTAGGTGTCCTAAAACAATAAAAAACAAGTTTATCCCCCTTACACGTCGCACAACTTGGGCAAGAAGACAGAATGATGTCTGAGCACTACACCGAAAAAAACGCATGCGTAAGCACGAACGAACACAAATATGGCATTGGTGTAAAACTATTCAGGCCATTCACGATTCACTTAAGCACAAGTCAATCGCGTATCCCACGAAGCTCAAAATAAACAAAAAAAAGAACGGCACAGAGTTAATTAACAGAGCCAGTTCCAATCAAGTTCCTAGATCTGATTTCATGTCAAAATAAAAACTCACCGTATACTCGAACAACAGCTGCGATGTGCCGCTTCCTTCTGCGTACTCCGCCAGCACGCTCGACGAGGAGCCGTTTGTGCTATCGTTGAAGCCAGCAAGCTTTAGCCGGGGCGGAGAAGCTCCAGTGCCAACGATAACTACCACCGGGAAACTGAAGTTGACCCACACAGGAACGACCTGGAAAAAGACGATAACCGGAGCACGGAAAGTTGAACCACGGTTGAATCGTGGCTCACTAAGCAATGCAAGATGAAGCAAATTTTTTCTATCGCACACCGTAATGGAAATGAGACAAAGCGCAGGGAAACAACACGTTTCCCCCCCGTTTGTGCCGCTCCCTTTCTTGCACCACCATCACCCGGCCTACACATCAGCTTATGGGCAAACGCGCGGACTGCAGAGTTTCGCCAAATTATATCAAGACAAGTGAAGCGAAGCCTTGCAGTGGTATGAGAGATATGCCACATGCATGAGTGATGTGCACGGTTGGGGGCACAGGTCAAGTCCTCCCCGACACCAGTAGAACGCGTTAAACGTTCGAGTTGACAAACAAGCTCTATCACCCAATGCACAAGGATTACAATACCACAATATCTCAAATTATTGAACACCGGTATGTCCGCTGTCTGCCTTCACCTGTCCCACTCCGTATTCCCCTGCGGCCAAAGAGCTCCCAACCTCGACAACATACGGTTCAGCTGAGTCGATAGACACGGCAGCAGTCGCGGACAGGGCTGCATCCGAGTCCATTTCCGGCAGCGTAACGTTCGCCTCTCTTCCCAACAGGTCCACCAGCGTGGCATCCCCGTCGCGGATCGCGGAACGAGTGTCAACCTCAAGATTGGCTCCTGAAGTAGTATCGCCAAACTCTACCGTGTAGACGAAAACAACCTCCGCGGAAACCAGTGAGTCCGATGATATGTTGCTCGGGACAGCGGGCAGGCCTGACGAGGAATCCGCACCGCGGGTCCCGCTCAAGTAGAGGTATGGGGCGTCGTCGCCCAGGGTCGTGTCCGCATACACCTTGTCGGAGAAGCGAAGGTGAACGTGGTCGGTGTTGCAACGAATCACACATCAGATAGACCACCCACACCCACTTAATGGTCGCGATCAAGATCTAGATCTTTCAGGGCAGATGTATTCCTGGTCTGTATGATTTTGTCGCTCGTGTTGTCGGGTGGGAGACGTATAATCTGCAAATAGCCTACGTAGCACATGTTTCTGGGGTTTCTTGCTCAACATCTCATAACGACAGGGTAGGATACAGATGATCTACTTCCATGATCTAGATCATGATCTGTCCGATGTATGCAATTAATGTGATTAAATTAAGAGTCCTCGGTGTTCGCGTGTGGTCGGGTTAAGACACACCGTTTCGCCGTCTCAGGTGTACTGTATTGCTTTCCCGGACGGAGGAGGTCCACGCCTTCCATGGAAACAATTGCTATTAATACCAACCCAGTGAGTTGCAGTGCTGGTAAGCCTATGCTACCGTAGGGGTTGTGGCACTTTTTTTCTCAATTTATTTTGGCTGGCGGAGAACTTCCCAACAACGTTTTGTTTTTTTATAACATCTTTCGTTGCATACCTGACTGCTCATACTCGTAGGGTTAAGCGTATAGTACAACATTTCGTTAAAGCCGGTTTTTGGGTGAGATAGAGGTGGAATAGAGGAGAGATAGAGGTGAGATAGAGGTGGAATAGAGGAGAGATAGAGGTGAGATAGAGGTGACATAGAGGTGACATAGAGGTGATATAGAGGTGAGATAGAGGTGAGATAGAGATGGGATAGAGGTGAGATAGAGGTGGGATAGAGGTGATATAGAGGTGAGATAGAGGTGAGACAGAGATATACGGGCTCCTCGAATGAGAACCCTCAGACAAAAAACCCCGGTAGCATGGGTCGGCGCCACCTGCAGACAAGCTAAAACCTGTCGGCGTTGCTTGAGGTCATTCCTCTCTGAACTTGCCACAACCCCTGGTCGGGAAATATTAATCTCGACACATCATTTTACACAGGAGTTCACACCATTAGCATGCGCGCCCTAACTCAAGGGGCGCGGGGAACCATCCATCACCCTTGGTACGGGCCACGAAAACCCAGCGTAAGGCATTCCTACTAACAATCGCATTGCGAGATGTGATTTTCCTGGCGTCATGAGGTGCTCCCACTTCGCGTCACGTCAAGCACACGTCGAAGGCTCACCGGTGCGGAGAACACGACGGTTATAGGGATCCCCTCCCCGACCCCGTACGCTCCGTCCTCCAGGGTGGTGTAAACCCGTGTGATGTAGACGGAAGGGTCCGAGCTTGTGTCGACCACAACGTCGTGGTTAACCTGTGTGTGATACGTGACGCCGGACCCGGAGATCAGACGCTTGCTGCCGCAGGAGTAGCGCATGTTTTCTGACGGCTCCTCATTCTAGGAAATCTGCATCTTATCCGAACAGCCGGCTTTGAGAAAAAAAAAAGAGCTAAAAAAAAGGGCTACGAGGTGTCTATTAATAGCGAAGGGTACATAAATCAATAGAAAAACAATTACATCGGATCAAAATTTACTGGGTGGTTTGTTACTTTTGTTACGTGAGGAGCCTTCGTCAGTGAGACAGGTTTGGGCTCAGAAGTGCAATAAGGCTACAGTAGCAAATAGGCCAGTCTTACCGTAGCCCCGCTTTTCGCCGAAGGCCCTACGGCTGCAGGTGAAAAACTATGTGCGATGTGGTGTCGTCAAGATCTTTCCGTGCAATACACCCGGCGGCCATGTATCTATCTATTTTGTCGACTCATCCGAGCGCGATAGGGTTGCCATGTTTTTTGGGCGCACATTCCGGCGAGGAGATAGGCCTCCCTCTGCCAACCACGGGAATTTTCAGTAACGATGCCTAGCATCTGCTCCCGCCTCATATATATGTAAATCACTCAGGTCATGGACAACGTCAGTGGCGTCGCCTTTACCCCTCCACCCTTTGCTTCTTACGGATCGGAAGCCCTGCGTAGGTGGCCCAACACCGTAAATACCTAAACAGGAAGGGGGTATAATACTGTACCTTTCCTCGATCCATGGCACCCTTGTCGGCCGCTCGCACCCCGGCCAAATCTCACCATACTTCCTCTCAACCAAGCGAATGCTGCCACGACGCAAACAAGACAACTTGCAGTACGAAACCATCTCTCTCAACCGGGGAGGGGTTCTTGGTTCTCACCATAAGGCTAGGAGTAATAGATGCGGTGACCATGGTTGTGCTGTCCTCGGTGATCTTTCCGCCGCCGGCATCCGCAATCGTAAGGTATGGTTGTTTCTTGAAGCTTCGGCCACCAGCCCAAGCTCCGTCCACGTCCTGTGGAGTTCGGGGCAAAATATGTCAATCGAAGGTAAAAATGTGACTGGAGGGGGAAGCATGTACACTTGCATTTCCCTTGCCCCGATCGTGAAACTCTTAGCCCCGGATTCAAAGGTGAATTGACACATACTTATCTTAATCTCTTTAGGACTGCACTCCCGTGTTGGGCCAAAATAACTTGAAATTAGAGTAAGATATGTGACTCTGAACAGTGCAGTACTAAAAGGCTTTTAAGCTTTACGTTTGCCCGCGTGCCGGAGGATAAAAAAACGGGGGGGAGGGGCGGGAACCATGCCCCGGCACGCGTTTTCACCGCCTGTGGGGAGTGAGACCTTACCAGAGATGGAGGCTGGCGAAGCGCGATGTGTGTATTCCGTTTAGCTTAGGAGTGCTTGAAGTAGAGAGAAGCTGGTGACAAGCGTCAGTGATTGGTCGAGGTCTGACCTTTCGAATGGGTGGGATGCGATCGAGCGCCTCGGTGCGCACATCTTAGCTTGGTAACTGGAGACTGTTTTCGCGGGAACGTCTGTACATCAGCGCTTGCCTCTACAACATTGATGAAATAGTTTCGAAAATTTGTTTGGAAGCGAACACTCAGCAGCGCCGTACGCACAATATGTGTGCTTGAGCATGTATTGTCTCGAAAACAAATGAATACATTAATGAGCACTAACCAAAAACACGTACAATATACCAGTAGTACGTGGTGCGTTTTGACTCAAAAACAGGTGCAGAATCAAGTACCGTAAACAATACGACACACGAACCACGCTATCGGCCGAAATTACGTCGTACTTGCTCATATGAAACAACGCCACAGTACACCTGTATCTGCCTACTCTTCCTGAGTTTCAACTGTTGTGGGCTCTGGTTTTTATGGCTTGCAAATATGAGTATCAATCACTCAACTTGTCGTACTCACAACTGTCGTATTTTTAATATTTTCAATAAAAATAGTTTTCTGTGTCACCTGCTCCAGATTCAGCGACGCCGGCATCCCCTCTCCCACGTGGAAAAAGTCCGTGTCCAAGTGAACACCCGTTTTGCTCCAATTTCCAGTACGGCGGTTGTAGCCGTAAAGCGAGAACCGCAGCTTCAGATTTCGGCCGCTTCGATCGAGGGACAAGCCTGAGAATGTTGCAACTCCCTCCGTCATCACCTTCGTCGCGTTAGTTTTTAGTGAGAAATATGTTGTTAGTTTCTAACGAGCGTTTATGGAGAATTTGCGTAGGGGGAAGGAAGTTTAATGGAGCTTTTTTTGTTTTTGTACTATTTGGTTTTCTTTCAAACGGCCGCGACGGGTGAAGAGGGAAAGGACTCCTACTCTTCGTACAAGCACTTGATACAGTAATATGCAGACGTTGCCTTCTATAGGACGCCACCGTGACCAATCAACGGACTTCCAGTGGTGGTAGAGAGTTACCACCAGTACACATTCAGTTAACACAAATAACGACCAGGTAGGAACTCCACTGTACCGAAACGCCACATCGCATTATTTGTCAGTATGAAAGGGTCATCTACTGCTGGAAGGTGCCGTGATGATCTTTGTCAAGGATCCCTTCACAACGCATGGTGTTACTACCTCGTTTCTTCCTCTGCAGCAGGCAGGTTGCCTGTAGAATATTCCGAACCCATTCATCGTGGGCAGTCATAACGCCCGGTAGGGTATCTAGGCGCGCAGCCTGCGCGATGTTGAACCTAGCGCTATCTTAATCGCGCTGCTCGTGGACCCCTCTCTTCCTTTGCGCTCACCTCGAAAGCCATGTCCGTCGGCCTCAACGTCGCATATGCGGGGTTGACGTGCACGGACACGAGCACGCCTGACTCGCTGTCGGTGCTCAGCATGTTGTCGCCGACGTCGTAGGCTCGAAGACGCGGCTATGGTTTCACGAGAGGCGCATTAGGCGCACGAACAACATGAAAACGGCGTTTAGGGCGGGGCACATGCTAAGAAAGTGTGTGTGT
>JAYJME010005552.1:0-10010 GCA_036873775.1 Costaria costata
AGGGTCTATGGTCATACGACTACGGCCGTGCATGATATGAGTACCCCCCCCCCCCACCCCCCCCGGCGCGGATTTCTCGCATTTCACACACGAATATTGCCTCCCTCCCCGCCCGTATGCCCCCATGATGGGTGCGTGCATGTTTCCGTCTTCAATCTCGCCACACCTAGGTGCTGCTATCTCGACTGCACGCGACGGCAACAAATACTTCAGCGGCCTCAGCGGCGGCAGCGAGACTCAAGCGCCTGCACAGTCGTCGATACAAGGAGCAAGCTGATGGGGGCAATACAGATCATGCTGACGAGGACCCGTCGTTCCGGACCGACTCCCCTTTCCCGTGGGGCGCCGCAGGCGTTGCCGTGCTGTGCGGGACCATATACTACAAGGTTTCAAACGTCGTTGCCGTGGGCATGTTTGTACCGATCGTCAACGGTGCTTTTTTTGTCTGCCTGGCGGCCTTCGCGTTTCACAAACTCAAGGCCAAAGGAACACTTGATGCTGGTCGGGGGAAGAGACGGCAGCGCATGGGGGGAGGGTCTAGGAAAGGGTTTGAGGGAAGGGTGGGGGCAAAACGGGGTGGTCGTGGGAGCACCTATCTCTTCGGATGACTTGCGCATTGACCAATATATCAGCGTCAAACTGCAGTGGTCGTGACGAAATATTGCAATTGTATTTTTGTATCTGGAGAAGTTGGCTGCCTCTCTCATTGTGGGTGATGAATTGCGCCTGGTGCTCCGAGATAGAAACAAACGTTCCTAGAGAGGAGTCGGTGTATTTTTTTAATACCAAGGCCAACAAGTGCTTGTGCAGGTCTCTTTTGGGGCAACCCAGCCGCCCCTTCTCCTGCCCCCCGGAGTAGACTTTTCCTACCTTGAGCTCGCCGAATATCGTCATGAGTGGTTTGTGTGGTGTGGTGTCGGTTTGGCCTACCAATACAATTTCTTTATTACATACCAGGTTTCATAATCTTTATAACTCCCATCCTTCTATTTTTGTAGTAACAATAGTACCAGGTACTGTATTTCCGGTGTGCCAAAACTACCATGATAAAAATATGTTTTCGATTTTCGAACGTCTGATACCAGGTAGTATTATGATACACCACATGGATTTACTGTTTAAAAACAGTTTGTGCTTTGCCTTAATCCCCCCCCCCCCCCGGAATTGCTGCATTCTTCCCCTCCAGAATCGTTGGAGCCTTTTTTGTGACCACAGACTACAGTAGTAGTAGTAGTACGCCATCAACAACAGCAACATCAATAGCAACAGCAACGCCAATAACAATAACGGCGCAACAACATCACTTGCCGGCACAAACTCATTTAGCAGCACAAGCAGACTCGTTCAAGCTGAACACCCAGGATTTTCCCCCGTCTCAAGTCGACGCCGATTTTACCAGGTACTGTACTGGAATATTGTGCGATACAGTATATGCTGGTTCTGGCCTACCGCCCGAATTTCAGTTCATCTCCAATGTCCACGCCGTTTTTTGGAGATAGGCTCCGACACTTGGCACACGTGTTCTATGGATCCCTGCCGACCCTTTGACAAACGTTTTCTTTCTTTCTTTTTCGCTATTACGGGGACCATAGTAAATAGGACCAAATATTGTCAGCACAAATAGTGAAATATAAAGGTTTTGGTGTCTACGGTAGGTTCTATTGTGCCTACAGTAGGCCCTATTAACTATCGACCAAATATTGCTAGCAGAAGTAGGGAAATATATAGGTTTTGGTGTCTACAGTAGGTCCTATTGTGTCTACAGTAGGTCCTATTAACTATGGTCCCCCGTAATAGTACTGGCAGCTCTCATAGGCCAAAGCACACCTACACGTACCGTACCGGGATACGATACGATACTTTATGAACACAAAGCACAAACCCTAGCGTACACCGGCTTGCACCGTCTCTGGTTGATGAGTCACCTGGTAGCTGACATGGAGTTCATCGTTTTATGAGGCACGGTGGTCAAAACACCGGCCGATATGGCAACCAACGTCGAAATCGTGTTTCTAGTGTTGAGACTAAATTTGGAGACAGCACCCGCCTACTCCATACGGGGCACCAACTAACTACAGCAAACGGAGCGAACTCGGGGTCGGAAGCAAGCGTGGGTGCCTAACAGGAACTCGAACAACCGAAAACTGGATAATAGGCAGCGATATTCTTTCTCGGATGAAACAGAACACCTGGTACTCGCAACAAGCAATTCCACGATCCAAACGAGCAACGTCGTACGAGTGCGCCTTGTCAACCAGCAGCATGTAGATACAAGGTAATCCACCAAAACGCCCGGCGATCAGGTTGAAACAAGAATACTGCTTCATGCTGGGTATTTGCAACAACAAAAATAAGAAAAAAGGCTGTGTCACAAAATCACGGAGATGCGTCCGAAACACAAGAAGATGCTACCCAGCATAAATTCGCAGCTAGCCACAGTTATTGAGACCGATAGAAGAGGTGCGCGCCTCTTTCTTTGTAGTACAGTACTGCTGCCGGATATTCAGGCTAACCGTTTACCTCGTTTTCATGATTATCCTGTAACGGGTCTGCCTATACCGGTCAAACCAGCGAAGCGATTCAGTAGCATAGCGGTAGTATTTATCAATCATCAATCGTAGACGCCTGCTGAGGGTTTCAAAAATTCGATACTCCGAAAAAAACGTTAGTACTTGAAACGGTGCCCACCTCAAGTCAAAACACACAAAGAAAGAGGTTAGGTCAATCAAAGCAGGTCAGATCTCTTTGGTCCCTCGCGTGGCCACCAGATAGCTGTCACACCTTGGCTACGACAGTCCACGGACTGATACGAGCTTTGAAACTGTTCGCAAAGCCAAAACAGAGGGATGCCCGTTGCCGAACCGGCGTGTCTCGTATCACGCACAGGACATGGCACAATCTACACAACAACCAACCCAAGATCGACCGCCCGATGTCCTCACTCCTTCTCCTTGGTATGTACGACACGAAGGTAACCAAGGTATCTGGGTGTAAATACATGACTCACACCTTTACAACACGCTTTCTCTCCGCATCCTGGTTGCCGAGGTGGCCGAGGGGTCTCCGCTCCCTGTTTCGTCACTTAGACACACCCGGGATGAACGGGTTGCTATGGACTCGGACTTGGGCGGGTAGCGCTTCCCAATAATAAAACATTGTGTTCATTTCGGTACTTGTCCACTTCCACAGGAAGCCTATGGAGGGCTCACTTCCTCAGGGTATATCCTCAGCGTTTATATAATTGATCATATCGACATCATGTCGCTACTTTGGAATTTCACCCGACTGTGGCAACCCATTTGGGCACCAATCCTGTGTGTCAGCACGTCTGTCGCCACATTATGATTGTGGTGGCATTACGCAAACGCCTCTCCCTACCAGGTTCGTCGAGGGCAAGCCTAAGCATATACAACGTCCTGGCACCCCCACTGTTTTCCTAAACATTATATATAGTTAACCGTGGAACATAGTCGTAACATCCCCCCTAGCTGGGTGGCTAGAGAGAGGCCATCTACGCGAACCTCTCAGGCGGTGTGTAGTAATTATGCTGACAACACGAAAACAAATAACAACAAGTACCTGCGGTTTCAAATACACAAGCGACCCATACACTATAATACGGCGTCGATCGACGAAAGGCTTGCGCCCCCTGCACTTGATATACTTCGCTTGGCAACAACTAAGGAAAACTTACAGTAGTGTCGCATCTCCCACAAGAAACATTACTTAAGAAAGCAAGATTCAAATTCCTCAAGTGTATTTAATAACGTGTATAGCCTAGGGGCTCGCCGTCTGTAGGAGGTCGTAGGAATCCCACTCGCCCCGTCTCGCTTCAGTAGAATACGGATGTTGGTCCCAATTGTGAAGGTACTAATCCGCTGGGCTATTGGAAAAAGGTTAACCAATCGCCTACCCTATCTAAGCCTTATAACACTCTCTCCCGTAAGAACGGCGTGGTATTCAGATCGGGCGGATATACGGGCGGACATGCCAAAACCACCAGGCGGTTTCTACGTTTTCAGGTTCGATATGGGGGCTGGGGTTTTCCTTTGGGTTTATCTTGTGACTTTGTTTGGGATGTTTAAGGTCTTTAGGTCGGGTTTCGAGTTTGTACCTCCACGGATCGTCCTGCCTGTACCCTTCGGTCTGTGCCGGAGCCGGTCCGGGGAATCCGACTGCTCATTTGTGACACGGGGGAAAATTTCAACTGGTTAAGGTGTTTTCTTGATATTGTGGTCGGGGTCGCCTGATGGTATTTTGTGTTTCGTCCGCCTAACCCGGCACTCTCAGTGCCGGGGCTAGTCTGGGTGATCGGGCTATTCATATTATATGTGACGCAGGAACGACAGTTTATTTCGTGCTGTTTTTCCTTTTTTTCTCGTCCTGTGCCGACCTCCCCCTCGCTCCGCACCGGGGGCAACCTGGGTAACACGGCCTCGTGCTGTGCCATAAGACGACCGTATTGTCTGTATTTTGCTTTTTACGTTTCTGTGATACAGTTTCGCCCCGCCCCTCACCATCGCTGGGTACGTGACGGTAGTTTGGGTTTTTCGTGTTTCCGTACTACAGGCGATCTCGCTCTTTCGTTGACGATTTTCCTGTCCCTTTCGGATAGGCCTCACTCTTCCATGTTTTCTTGGCGTTCCATTTCGGCTTCGTAGCCTACGCGGTTGAGAGTTGTGGGAGAGCGGTATCTTCGACTCGTGTTCTAGTTCGTGGAACCGGGTTCCCCGTTTTTTATGTTTATGGTTGACATACGGCTCATCAGAGTGGGCAAGTGTTATGGTACATATTTGGTACATGGATACTTCCGGAGTAATTACCTACGGGATCGTATTCGTATTACTTGGGATGCATGTCTGGATTGGAAAACAGGGGTTTTCTCGAGCCCTCTGTTAAGTCTCATCGTGATGGCACGGAATAATGGCTATCTTGTTTTTCTTTCGTTTGGTTTTACAAAGCGTTCACTCCATACCCAGGCCACGCTGATTGTTCATCAGGTTAAGAGTTCACCTTCCGTCAAAGCAAAATCCGTTCCGGTGGGAGACACACTATATTGAGCTGTTCATGGAACAACACCCCTCTCGTTCTAATGCGCATGTGGCGATTTAAGTACCATATACAAGCGCGTACGTACGTAGTGTATTTGATGGAATGGGTGAGACAATGCTCCGCCCAACCGTCCAAAACGTCTGTTCGACTGCCTCAAATATAGGGGTGTTCTTGGAAAACCGCCTTACTAGGTAAAAATATTATTATTATAAAAGAAAAAAACGTCAGCTGTGAGATCGAGGTTTTCGTCGAATCTCAACTTTGCAAGCTGCGTGGGATACTGTATAGGGCTGGGTTCCGGCGCCTTATCAAGATACCGGTGTGAACTACGAATAGGTACCCCCCGCCTAACGCAAAGTACACCCTAGTTTTGTCACTACGCGTGTATATACTTCGTACTGTGTAGAGTATAGACAGACGAAGATAAATCCGGCAAACAAAAAGCACTGTTGGGAACTCCACACACACACGGCCCCTTAGGAATGCAGAGATAGGATAGTACCAGCTATGGCGGGTACATGAAGCCAATTTGCATGGCCCATCGGCTCAGTATATGGCAACATACTGCTGCTCTGATACCAGTTACAGCGCACGATACGCTTCATCCGAATCTCTGCAATGCTATCCATCACTCCGAACTAACCCCGAAAAACCCCTAAACCTCTGCAATACCCACTGCTGTACTACGGTACTTCAAGTTCCATCCGCAAACCCGACCGCTCCAGTAGCGGCAGTAAAATATACGTTGCTCCTGCCAAGACAAAACTCCGCTTCATGCTGCTGTCGTCAAGGCGCTAGCATGCGAAAGGGAGGGCCTCGTGTGTACGTCCGTCGCGAAACAGAGGAAGGAAACCCCGTGGGCGCTGTAAGGCCCCATGTAGACTTTTGTTCTACTTGCGCGTACCGAAATTCCCGCTACGTCCCGCACAAAACGCGTGACCCCTCCGCGCCTCTCAGATTTACTATCTCCGAAACAATGACGATACCATAATATAAAAACAATACAAACACTGTTTGCGCATTCCTACGCAAATATATTGATAGATGCCTGCTGGCGTATTGGTATCACGCGGCATGCAACACGACCCTCTTGCCTTGGCGGCGAGGAACACAAAGAAAGGCGCAACATATAACATATCTTGATGACATCTTCATCGCCAGCCCGAGGAAAAATTCCGTGGGCATTGTAGTGCCCTACCGTACATGACTACATGGCGAGGTGGTCTTCCATCGTAGAGTAAATAAACAGCACCAGAAAGCCGACCATGTTCCACGTAGCAACAACGCCCTTTGAAGGTACTACTGTAGACCAGCTATACCCAACAAATCAAGATAGGCAAAAACTTCTGCACTGCTGTCCTTTTCTGAGCGGAGTATTTCACATTCTTACATATGTATGACATGATCAAAACGCACACTAGTGATATTGGGCACCGTTTCGTGAGACACGCTGCTGTGCGAGCTACACTGTTCAATCTCTTCTGTAGGTCTCGAGTATCGCTTACGGCCGAACTCCTCTTTAATGATTACATCGAGTTAAAGTACAATATAACTACTGCACAACCAGGGTACGTTCAGACTTCCTCCCAAAGGTCTGGGAGACCTCAGCCCCCAGAAACAAGCTCAACTTGCTTATTTCATACGGCGCGAGTCAAAACAAGCCGCCGGCAATTAAGTGAATGCCTGCGTAAAACGAAATAATACGTCGATGATATTGTGCTTGTGCTACAGTGGATATTGTGCTAGGTGCAACTTCTACTGTGGACGGGTCAGAGCCCACTTTTGATCAAAGCACGTGTGGCGCACTGGTCAGTAGCACCGACATCGGCAGCATTCGAACCCACCAAACTGGACGGATTTAACGAAACCAAGCACCGTAAAAGGCTCAAGATAACCCACCCGCCGCTCGGACCAATTGCAAAGAAAAACGCTGATTTTCTCGACAACAAAGGGGAGAGTACAAACCACGATCGATGCGTCTATAGGGAGATATCGTGACAAGATCAATCCAACTCGCAAAGTTTTCGTTGTGCGTGCTATCCAACTCGTAAAGTTTCCGTTGTTTCGAAAGACGTTTGGCTCGGAAATGTTTCCTTTAGGGCGTGTTTTGTTTTGCGGGTTGCATAAGGTAGCGATGGCGCCTTCCCCCTGGTGTGTGAGGGTTCATCACGCTGTCGGCGCCGTCTCCGCCGCCTCCTTCACCGCAACCGTTTCAATCTTCAACGCCCTCTCCGCCGTCGCCTCCTTGTCCGTCTTCTCCGTATCGTACTCAGGGAGGTTAGCGGGGGGCGTGAATGCCGCCTTTGAGGCGTCCAACGCTGCTTTCTTGGCCACCTCTATCTTGGCCTCTTGCACCTTCGACTTCTCATGGGACGGTACAACCTGTTGTTTCCCAGCGCGAGAGATGTGGCGAAAGGGAGAGGGGGCGCGCATATGCAGTGATTCAGGTTTAGCCTACAGTTCATGAGGGGGACGTGCCGGGCAGCCGAATCGGTGCACAGGATATTTGGGTTCGGTCGTCGGTGCGTTTGTAAGGTATGGGGTATGCGGATCGGAGCGAACCACCAGCTCAGACATGTAACAGGCGCTGATTCAGATGTTTTTACTTTTCCAGGCTTACGTGTGGTTTTGATCGTTATCCCACCAAACCAATTTCAAGCGCGAAGCGAAGCAGTACCGTGTACCTGCCTTCCCTGACACTGTAAAGTCTAAGACCCAGTTATGTGATCGACTCCAAACTTCGACAACACCCGCTCGATCCATGCCCCAATAATAGGCAACTGGGACGAAAGAAGGTGTCACGAACAAAGCCGTCCCGCCGCATTCCATCAAGAAACAGCAAGTCACCTTCTTAGCGGCGTCCTTGACGAGGCTCTTCGCCTTCTCAAAGAACGACACCTTCGAGTTGACCAATATCTGCTTGAAGTGTCTGATGTACTCGGACGCCGAGTGGTCGTTCACGCCGTCAATGAACGAAAACCTGAGGTACGCGCTCAGCTGGCCGAGGATCCGGTCGATCCAGTTCGTGATACCGAGGGCACCACTGCGGAATGCGTAACAGATCACACAAACAGAGGTCAACGGGAGACGGTAAGAATAAGCTCCAAGGTGAACGCAACCCCCCGCCTTGAGTGTGCAAGATGTTTTGCTCGACATTTTCGGACCGGTTGAGGTCCGCAAATTTGAGTGGCTGCCAGTTAGCGATAATCTTTTACGAGTACGTTTGTTTTGGGCTAGCGCATAGGAATGATGGTCGGGTCGCGCGAACAAAGTGCTTCGAAGTGATGTGTCGGGTGCGCGATCATGTGACATATCCAGCTTCTCACTTGAGGGGCTAAAAAACATGGAACCACACCGCCCCTGCCGTTGGGTTGCTCTGTGCCCGTTTTAAAAACGAGGCAGGCGAAGCCGACGGGTACTGCAACGAAAGCAAGGGCAGTGCTGTTACCCTCGAGCGGGCCAACGACGTTCGGGAATTGAAAACACCATTTTCGTCGAGGCATGGCCATGCGATTGTAACAGCACTGCCCAAACAAACGCCTCATTACGAACCGGGAATATAAACTGCCATAGCCATCCAGAGAAAACACATGAAGATACGAAGCAGGCAAGCTTACACAGGCATGCATGTATATACTCCTTGCATTATCCCCACCCCCGCCCACGTGCAAACCAAAGAAAAAAACATCCGGAGCGCGATGCAAGCAACTGGACGGCGCCGACTACGTTGGACAATTAATAGCAACTTATCACTTCGATTTTCGATATAATCATGCGCAGTACGGAAGGCCCCGCGGATGGGGACGAAGGAGCAGCCACTCCCGATTGGGCAGAGCACTGTGCACACCTTCTTCGCAAACTAGGATATATTCCAGCAGCAAAGTCACAGACGCTCCATGGAAACAATTGGAGAAGACCAGACAGCTCCCCCTTCCCTACTACCCGGTTGCCTTCAATGTGTCAATTTGCACGGCCACTTGACCCTGTGGTCTCATTATGTATAGGCGTCTCGCTTATCGTGGTCGGATACTGTGGTGAGTGACCGACCGAACGGCCGGAACAGCAAGAAAGCGACCCCGGAAAGCAACTCCACTCACAATCGGTCGAGGTAAATCTCCGTGCCGATGTGGCAGTAGGGCGGGGGCACCATGGCGGGCACGATGTCGTTGTTGTTCCGGCACCGGAAGTGCTTGTCCTTGAGAAGGGTGCCGTGGTTGAGCCTGTTGTCGAAGTGGGCGGCGAGCGCTCCGTCGAACACCCTGCAGGGGTGATGGAAGAAGCATCAAACAACGGTTGGTATCGCTGATGAGCAGCATGCTTACGGAGAATACAACTTCGTATTATAGGGTGAGCACTTTTTTACAGACGCGTGTATCATACGAGGAGAAGGGGGAATAACCTTCAAGTGCGCAGTCAGCGCCCCTCAAATCGCTGTAGCACGTATATGGCAGAGTGTTGAAACGTCCGTACGCAAGGGGTGTGTGCATCGGCACTACGTGGTTGGGTGGGTGTTGGAGCTGGCAGTTAGATGGCGGCTGTCCTTCGACACTTATTTTTTCAGACATTGTGCCGCACTACAAGCAGTACACACGAAGTTCGTTTGCCGCCGTACCTCGGGCTGCCGATGGTGTACATTCCCGCGATGTGCATGTTGTCCACGAACGCCAGTCGCGCAGACGCGACGGTGGCGAGGGCAGCTCCGAGGGAGTGTCCGGCGATGAACAACTTGCGGCTCTTGCCCTCCTCCTCGTAGAGCCTTTTGATGATTTCGTGCATGCCACCCTTGCCGGTCCACACCGTGTTCAGGCCGTCGTCGAACCCCTGCGATACCACCACAGGAATAGTTTCAAACACATCCCAAGGAACGGGGTGGGGGGGGGGGGGGGGGGAGTCGGGGGTAACGGCAAAATGGATTTAAAATGTAGATTGTTAATTGTTAAGACCAAACGCGAAAATGT
>JAYJME010005553.1:0-10008 GCA_036873775.1 Costaria costata
CCTTCCCCCTGTGTGACCCCGGTTGGTGCGTTCAAACATCTGACGCCCAGAAAAAATGGGACGAAAACACACACAGATTATAATTGTGAACATTCCGGTACCAGTACGTGGTTGCGGCTGGATTTAGGAACCGGAAACAGTATATAACTAACGCCCAGCAATATAACGGACATAGCAAGCCATGAGGCGTGCCGTCTGGTTGGTATTCCCCAATCGAATTATGAGTAACCCCTGGTATGTCTGATGGATGCTATCTTATTGACACGCCCGTTCAACAACAGGCATATTTGGCGTGCGACAAGAACGAGGCGCTCGCCGCGAATCTCCTTCTAAACGATATGGGGGCAGGGATGCAGCCGGCCTTCCAAGCACCAGCTGCTGCATCCACCCCTGTGGCGGCCCCAGTTCCGGCAGCGGCAGCAGCACCATCACCAGCAGCAGCACCAGTAGCGACGAGTGGAGATGCGGCGACCCCCGCGACGGCCGACGCCGAAGCTACGCCAGCTGACACCGCTGCCGCCCCCTCCCCGTCTCCTGCTAGCGGAGAGGCGACCCCCACGAACCCGTCTGCGGACAGCGCGGCACCAGGAGAGGGCGACGAAGACGAGGACATGTATGGATAGATTGGGAGGTTGGGGCGCGCCACGGATGGAAGGAGTCGGCGATGGGTTGCAGATGGTTTTGTGTCAACAGTGGTTGATGGCTGCAGTAAGCAACTGGTGTGCCTGGTGCATCTGGCGGTGCAATCTTACATAGCCGTTGCAACTACCACTATAGTATTATAGCTTTTGTTTGTTTTCATTGTGCAGCCTCCCCCGAGTTTTGACATGGGGCTTCGAAAATACCTGGCGTTCCTAGGATGTCAGTCGCTCGACTTTATTTTTGTGTGGTGCAGGTGGCTGACTTTTACCTCGCATGCACCACTTGTGCCTCACATGCACCTGGTAGGTGTTTAAACGCATGTGGCGCACTAAACAGGTGTTACCAGAGTGTATCTGTTGCTGTTTTTTTTCGCGCTCGCAGTCAACTTTGTCGCGTGTACGAGATACCGCGCGTTGGTCATTGTTGCGGGTAGTCTCAGAACCCGTAACATGCGTATGGTCAAGTTAACGTCTTTACACCCACATCCACTCTTGCAGCGTCTGAACAACGTCTAAACACCTGCATCCCCAGCAGCGCGTCTCGAATTGTCGCGCGACTAGAGAACGGAATGATCGAAAGTACCACGCGTTTGTCCAGCGAGCCTGAAAAAGAAAATGTTATTAGGCTGTCGAATGGTGCACCAAAAGCAGCGCTGCCTTGCCTTGCATTTTGCATGCTGTTTTGCTCTTGGCGCTAGCGTTTCTGATCATCGACTCAATGGAATCGATTGGCGCGCCCGCTTTCACCGTGAAGAACCCGCTTTCACCGTGCAGCACAAAGCCTCGCCCACGCTTTGCCTCCAACGTCTCCTGGCACCATATGTGATTGATCATCAAACACACCCACGACTATCCTCGGTATGCAGTGTCTGTTTACCTTGAGCCCTCGTAAACACCGAGGAGCGGCCCGACCGCCTCAGTTTTTCAGAATCTCGATCGCCCAGTTCAAATGAGCTCTAAATTGTCGCGCAGCTGGATAGCTCATGTCTCGGGGCACGCCGATCTGGTGACAAAATTGCAGGGCATGAAGCAAACCGGGACAAATTAAGCTGGTTAACCGCAAAAAAAGTGAGCAGGTTTTTTGCACGCGGTACTGCAAGTAGAATCAGTAAAATCAGGTATGCCCAGGGGAAGCACTAATGGCCAAAAGGCGGAACCTGTTCTTCTAGCCCGCAGTGTTTTCTACCTGGCAGGAGTGGCAGATTATACCAGGGGGCTTCGCCCGGATGCTCGTTAAGGTCGGGGATGTCAGAGGCAAACCAAGGGGTTGAGGAAAACAGATAATGGGTGAGTCATGGGCAGACGCCAAAAAGAGAAAAGGGCGAAGAAAAGGTGAAACGCAGCAGAATTGTAAATACACCCGCCCGCGGCTCCGCGCATGCCCGTAATGGTCGGGGATGTCGAAGGCAAACGAAGGCAAAAAAACGACGCAACGTACAGCCCCTGTAATGGTCGGGGATGTCGAAGGCAAACGAAGGCAAAAAAACGACGCAACGTACAGCCAAGGGGGTGAGGAAAACAGATAATGGGTGAGTCAAGGGCAGACGACAAGGAGAGAAAAGGCTAAAGAAAAAGGTGAAATCCAGCAAAACTGTAAATATGATCGCAACCAATAACGTGTCAGAAGAAACCCTTGCCTCAAAAGAACGGTTGGCATAAGGCGAAGTCGATGACTATCGTGTAGAGAACCCCCTAACTTGGAACCATACATAAACATTCAGGTAGAAAATCCACCAGAATTGTTGTTATTGTCAGTGACGCAAGGACACTACACCACCGCCGAACATCCCTAGCCCCACGGCCGAGGAGCCACAGGCGTGCGACAACACAGGTACTACTCCCACAGCTACCGCCACGACAATATTCTGTAGAAGTGAATAACACCGAAGGTAGTACTGCATCCAGAAAAAAAATAGCTACGGTACGACTGTGTAGTCCCTTTTAACACACATCCGAGAGCTACTTCGTTTTGTCGACATACACCAAGCAAAACAAAAAATATATAAAAATAACGTGCAAAAAAAAGGGATCGAGGGCATGCCGGGGTTCGAACTCCGGCCATCAGATTCGTACTGAACAAAATGGGGGGGAAACGTGTGCGAACTCGTAAAATAAAAAGGGAAACGAAGAGATGCCGGGATTTGAACTCGGAAGAATCATGAGGTCCGATTGATATGTGTTTATACGTATCATACCTTCTGTCGGAATCATATACCTATAATTTTGCAACAAAAACGATTTCAGCACGGCTCGAGAGGGCACGACGCGACCATGGCCGAGGCCGCCCACGGCGCAGTAGGGGTCGGGGAGCACGATGAGGGAGTTTCGGACCGAGAGGTCAACCTCGCCGCGATCTAGCGCGACAAACGCAAAACTCCACGTCTAAAAAAAGCCTAGCAGCGCTCAGGGTACACTTCCAACAATATCGTCCTTGTATTTATGACGCCCGCCTGCGGCTGCGCGCATGCCCATTATGATCGAGGATATCATTGGCAAACAGAGGCTGCAAGTGCAGCATCACTGCCAAGAGGGCTGCATAGAAATATATCATGGTATAGTGCAGATAAGGAATGCCGAATATCAATGAACACACACTCGCGTTGTTCATAGCTGTTATTGTTGCTCTCCCCTAGTCAGTCCGTTTTCTGTTTCAACATTTTGGGTCTACTTGATGAAGGTGCCGTTACCAAACATTGATACTCGTTCATATCAGCAGCAGCCTCACAAAGCTCCTATGTACGTGTAAATCCAACATCAACAACAACAGCAACAACAACCACAACAACAACAACAACAACAACAACAACAACAGCAGCAGCAGCAGCAGCAGTATACGACGTACTATTACGGGGGACCATAGTTAATAGGACCAAATATTGCTAGCAAAAATAGAGAAATATATAGGTTTTGGTGTCTTCAGTAGGTTCTATTGTGTCTACAGTAGGTCCTATTAACTATGGACCAAATATTGTTAGCAAAAACAGGGAAATATATAGGTTTTGGTGTCTACAGTAGGTCCTATTGTGTCTACAG
The DNA here is from genome assembly GCA_036873775.1 of Costaria costata. Taxonomy (NCBI): domain Eukaryota; class Phaeophyceae; order Laminariales; family Agaraceae; genus Costaria; species Costaria costata. The sequence goes on from JAYJME010005553.1 coordinate 3,675, forward strand.
TAGGTGCTGTTAACTATGGACCCCCGTACTAGTACGATTTTAAGTTTATGCGGCTTTTTCCGGGGGTTACATAATACCCGCCGTATCGCGTCTAGAATTAGTTTTTTTTTACTATAACTGCGTCCCTTGTCTGCCGTGTTTTTTTTGTTGTCGCTTCTACTTGGTCATCTTGTGTCGGTTCGCCATCGGTCACATGTGGCGGGCGGTGGTCTTCTTGGGCCTTTCACGGTGGCGTTCCATGTTTCATTCACCCATGTTGTAGGGTCCGACCTCTGCTCCCTGCGTGTGGTGTCGTCGGACCCGTCTGTTTTTCTTGTCCCCGTTGACTGGGGCGCGTCGTGTCTCGTCTACCCCGGGTGCGGTTTCAAGTTTTTATGGAGCTTTTTCGTAGTTTACGCGCTATTCTTCGTCTAGCTTTAGTTTTAGTTGCAGTAATTGCTGCAGTGCCCCTAGTCTACTGCTGTGCCCCGCCTCATGTCGTGGCGTCTGGTACATCTAGTTTACCTGTAGAGCCCTGGCGTCGCCGCCGACTACGGCGTTTAAATATCGATGCTGTCTTCTGTTTCCTTTCTCCATTTTGTTCTGCGGGTGCTCTTCTTTGCGAACAGACTTGTTTTCGTTTTTGCTTTTTCCTTTCCTTTCACGATTCTGCTTATTTTCTCTTTCAATGATGTCCATGCTATATGTCAGCGTGTCTCGTCTCCCTTGTCATCTTCTCGTATTAGGTTTATATTATCCTCTCTTGATCACTGTCTTCTTATTGTCTTGCTTTCTTCACTTCCTTTTTTTACGTTTTATTAGGCCTGTTTGTTGCTTCGTCATGCCTCGTTGTCGTGACCGCCTCTTTCGCTGGGTTTTGCTTTCGAACCTTTTTTTCGGGCTCATGTCCCCCGTTCACCTGTTTTCTGATCTGTGTTTGCCCTATTGTGCCGACCAGCCCCTTGCCTGTTGTCGCACCCCATTCTGCGACGTCGCCCATTCCTAGCCCTCTCGTTGCAACTTATTGCTGTCGACTTTTTGCCATCTCTCTTGTCTCACCTTCGTGGACTTTTTTTGCGTCTGCGCGTTGCTTCTTGGCTCTTCATAGCCACATTCCTGGCGTCGCTGCCGTTCGAGATGCGATAAGCTTTCATGCGAGCTGGGCGAGCCATAAAACGTACCAGGTACATAGCTTCCTAAAGTCGTATCTTGTGAACCACTGCGAATTAGGCTACAAAATTTGGAAGCACTAACCCTGACACACACTGCTTGTGCAAAAACAAAATATGAAAAATTCTAACCTTTTTTCCCGGCTCGATCTCGCCGAGATATCCGCGAAAACTCAAAAACACCAACTTATTGACACTACATTCGTATACAAATTGTCGTTTTCGATCAAGATGACATTTGGTGGAGACACTGCTGAAGAGGGAGAAGATCGATGTAAGTTTCGCTGCCCAATTCGCTACCCATCAAGAGATATTACTAAAACTCGATGCCATATATAAATCCAAGTAATTACGAAAAAAATGGGATTTCTGCCGTGCCCCGCCCAATTTGGAGAATTTCACACTGTATTTTTAACCTGTATTAAAATCGTATCATACGTTCAAAGGGATTGAGTGTCGGCCCCATACGAGAAGCTTTTTTAATTATTTTACTAGTTTTGGTCGCTTTTGGATTTTTTCCGGTATTCGGTCAGTCATATCTCTCTAAAAACAAAAAAGTCCAGAGGGCCGACACTCAGTGCGTCGACTAGTGCATGAACTACACCGTGTAAAAAAATCAAGTCCAAGTTCGTTAAAAATTGGGGGGGGCATGGCCAATCCGACGTTTAAACATTATATAGGCTAGCCCAGCCCGTACCGTTTTTTAATTGCTGTGTCCTCTACACCCGTGTTCAGCTGCGCTGGTTTGCTCCGCTTGTCCTACTGTCCCCAACTGCCACGTTATTCACCGTTGCCGCGGCTCGTTCCACGGCTATCAAACTTTTTCGCGCTCTCGATTTGTATTTCTGTTTTGCGTCATGCCATTTTTATCTCCCTTATGAGTCTCTGAAAATGTCCCCTCTTCTTTCGTGGCCATTACCATACATCTTTACTATTAATAGTTATTCTATTATACCTTCTGTGCTAAAAATTCGGGCCTGAACACAAGCAACGCGAATGATAACTCATTCGCTTGCGTTACTAACCCAATGTTTAATACGTGCGGAGGGTGTCATATCACGTTTCGAGAGGTACGAAGTATACTCTTATCCGTGGGACCCAATGTTGGATTTTGACTACTTTCAAGGTGACACGTGTTTTGTTTTTAACGAAGTAAGCAAAAAATGTACTATATCTAAAGTCTGGAGGTCCTTAACCCATTAACTACCCCAAAAAAATATCCCACACTATTTCCAAGTTGTTTTGTCCCCAAAAACCGTTTATGGCTCTAAAGGGGTTAAAGGCGGAGGCCATTGTCCCAAGCATTTCTTGAAAACATTCTGCGCTCACTCTCTTGTAACCCGAGAAAATGGTGACGTCAGCGGCCACGGCCAATTGTGATTTTTTTAGGGTTGTCCTAAAGAGATGTCACGACCCTGGATGACGGACGACACGGGTCGACCAGGCATTTTCTACCAATAAAGTAATAACTTCAAAAAACGGCCAACAGGAAAACTGCGAGCACCGAATACCTTTCTCGGAGTCACTTTTTTTCGAGAACGTACGCGACTTAAGGACCTTTCATATTAATGTTAAGAGAGTGCCATTGAGGCACATCAGTGTTCGACTGGCTACCCATACTTCCGGAGCTCACTTACCCTGTCACGAAGGTAGACCAGAGAGGCTTCCACTGCGGCGACCGTGCCTGGGTCTTGTCCGCTGCTCGTCGCCCCGCTCTTGAGCGCGGCTTGGTCTTCTTCCAGAGAGCCCTTCATCATGGCCGAGGCGATCTGAGCCGAGAACATGAACAATAGGCAGGGTTTTATTTATTTATTTTCTACTGATATTTGTTTTATCTTTCGCGAGATGGGTAAAAATGAAGGTTAAGCCACTCACACTTCCACAAATATGGTAGACTATGCGTCTGTGTGCCCATGTTAACTCTTCTGCCGTTGCACTCAACGGCAGCATCGTCTAAGATGCCAACCCGACCTGATCCCGAGGGAAGGGCCAATCCGTGCGACATGCTACCTTGTTGACGCTGACAGTCTTCTTGCTCTTTTTCTCGGCGGGAAGTTCTGCTCGGTTTTACAGATGTTACAGTTGGCGAGTTACAACCGGCGAACATTTTCAAACGAAACTGCGGCCACTACCCTAGTCAGACGTCCGTTGAACCTTACCCTGCGCAAGCAGTAGTCCACATCCGGCAAAATGTCAAGGTTCGGGGTGGCATTAGGGTCTGAGAGAGGGGCCCGGCCAGGGAGCATTGACCAGCCTGATCCTCTGCCGGCCCCCCTGCAAGCGAACCGCGCCACAGCCTCCGCGTTCCCGGTGAGCTTGTAGGCCGCCTCGTGCCTATATCCCGTACAAGATAGCACGTGAGCAGCATAGCAGCATTGCGACTAGATTAAGTGAGTTAGAGGGAAGCAGTTCTACTATTAATAGCTGACCCTATTGGTTAACTCTCAATACGACCAGTCACTATCAACAAATACAGCCAACATGTAAAATTACGAATAGTTATGTGTTGCGACCGGACGCTTTCACGTTTGTGAAGCATAGCATCTGCGACGCTGGGCTTACCGGGCTCCCGTGTCTCCAGGATCGTTGCTGCTCGAGACAGGTTCCAATCCCTGGTCGGGACGAACGAGCAGTACGGTTGGATTATATCGTCTGTCAGCACCACCAACATGCCTGCGCAATGTTCTACACCCCTATAATATCTGATCAGCGAAGCACATTCGTTGCCAACAATAGTTTGCACTTGTACAGGCATGGAGTAAAACGCGTACGCAAGCAGTGAACTACAGTATAATAGACTGTTGATACTTGCCTCCGTAGGGTGTAGAGCTGGCAACGGCAGAGACCATGACCCATCCGCTCCATCGATCGTAGCCTTCATCGCGTCCGCCTGTTGTACGCTTTGCCCATTCCCATACCTGTCAAGCCACGAACAGGGAGCGTATTCAACTCGATTGCGTGGCCGACAACCAAGTACCCTCGCGTGCTGTGTGCTGCAGAGCTACTGCCCATTTACAATATGTTTATATACTTCGTAAATGTTTTACTGTATCATACATTCCAAAGACGTCACCGCCGCGGGTCGACAACGCCGCACATCATGTACATCAATACATCTTGAGCAGTAGTCCTGACAACGACTTAGAAGGAAATTTCCTGGATTTTCTAACCCACTATTAGTGTAGGGCGGCAAATCACGATTCGCTTCTCGGAATCTGCAACATCAACAAAAACGCGGCGCAGCCGCGTTTCTCGCCCATTTCTGGCCCGTTTGGGCTCCGGATTGGGGTCAGGGTCAGGGTTAGGGGTTGGGTTGAGTCTACGCCCGTGGCTTGATCCCACCCTCGGAAGTGCTTTCTAGCCGGTGAAATCGTGAACGATCAATAACACGACCGCTGGAAGATCCGTCCTAAGTCGTTGCCAAGAAGGCTCATCTTGTGACGCCCGTTTCCCCGCAATATGTACCCGGTAACATTAATAACATTGAAGTTTAGGATGGATTGGCTCACTGCGGTGGAATATCCTGAACGTGGGTGTAGAAGTCGCTCTTGGTAGCCATGTATGTCTCCCTCATCTCCAGTGCCTCAAACCAACGGTTGATCGAAGCCCACCTGGCAAGCCAGATCGAGCGGGTGACTGGTGCTGTGGATGCGTATTTGATGCAGGTGGACTACAAGCACGTCGGAAAGGAAGGATCTGCTATGAAGAACAGTGTGCACCAGTCAACACTTATTCACTTATACTGAGCTACCAAGTACCAGGTGTTGAATCGACAGGGCTCTTCGCGCAAGAAGGAAATGCTAGTGGAAAATGCCTGCGACGGTTCAGGCCTACGGCAGGATCTAAAACCTACGATTCAAGATCCAAGCCAATCTGCCCTGCAGTAGGAGCATCATAAATGTCAAGCCAAGATGCGTACTGGTATTTTTGTTCGTGAAGAGGGACTGCCTGCGAGCATATACTATTCCAGGCCACAGGCGCGTCTTTCTCACCGTGGCCTGCCGCATACCAGGTACCAAATACATGTTAACTCCTTCTAAATAATTTCCCTAGCACCCGACCAAAAACATAGAGCGAGTTCTTGCATGCCCCATCCGATAACCACCAACTCTCACCTGGGATTTCCACGAAGCTGCAGCCCTTTCCAGTATGCTGTGGAAGCAGCCATCCTCTCCAGATCTTTCCCCACACCAACAAGAAGAACGAATTAAGCACCGGGAGATCGAAACGTCTGCTGAGAATTAACGAATGTTTTCCAAAAACGTGAAAATGTCACATAGAACCACCAGTACATGTCAAGCTGTGCCCAAGGTGTCGACTACCGGTAGATGACATGCTGTACCGAAGTGTCGCGGTAGCAAGCCATGCGCAGCGCCCGAGGCAAACCCCCGAAAATAAAAACCGTGTTCATTAAAACAGCTGCAATGTTTGGACGATTACAAACAACGAGATGCATCACCAGAGGAAGCAACTGGTAGCATGCCGTTTCCGCGCAAACAACCTCAAGCGCCATTTCGGCTGAAGAGTGCCTCTTCCGAAATTCTCGAGGCACCTGCCTCCCAAAGCAACCAGCTATGTCCTCCGCAGGTAAGAAAACATAATAGAGAATCCAAGAACGTCTATGTACGAAAAAAAAAGGGTCCCAAGCCGACCCGACCCGTGCATAGTTCCGACACACTTACTTCGCATTGGACCGTACCGTTTTCGACGCGAGAAATCGAGTCACGAAACATGCGAGCGACTGTCCCAACAACGTTTTTCATACCGTGGCGTTCCATATCGTGGATCCCCCAAAGGTTGGCTATTATCTAGCCGACTCACATTATACGAAGTACCTGGTACTGTATGTACATGTTTTTATCCTCCGGCGGATGGCGAAAAATAAACATACCGCTGAAGCCCACCACACTTCCGCATATAAATCCCACTTAGGCCGTTTTCTATGCGGTTCGATTTTGGAGCTTCAGATTTTGGTCCGATCGATTTTTCAGCAACTTAGTTAAAAAATCGAAACAGTCTTTCACTCGAAATCAGATTTATTTGCTGCACTTGAGATTCGAGCAAACGCCCACCAACTGTTTCGGTCTGGCGCCTCGAAGAGACGCGCCTAGTGCGCTGAACTGGGCGTCTGACCCAAGCGTCCGAGCCCACGCTGACTGCCTCTAGTCTCGCGGCGAAGAGACGTG
>JAYJME010005554.1:0-10007 GCA_036873775.1 Costaria costata
CTATTATTAAAAGGGAGGGAGCTGGAGTTTAATAGAAGAGCGAAGATAATAAATGGGAAGGACAAAAAAAAAAAAAATTAACTATGGTCCCCCGTAATATTAATAACTGCTGTACCAACAGGTTGGTTGACATTTGAGGTGGTCGGTCCTCTGACACCATATGACACGTCACACCAAGCGAGCGAGACAAACAAAACCCCGACAACCCGACATTCCGACATATCAACCCGACACTCGACACCCCATCTGTGGGCTGCGACAGCAGCTAAAAAAAAAACAGGGATTGATTGATTACGAGAGATTACAGATTACAGCCTACCCGTATGGGCTACGAGTATGTGCATGATATCATATGATATGTATAATATTCATATGTGTGTGTGTGATGTGAATGCGAATCTAGCCGACATCCCGACATATCAACCCGAAACGCGGCACCACACTTACCGGGTATATGAACTGCTGTGACAGCAGTAGACATAAATCAGGGATATGTGTTACAGGGGATTTGGATTTGAGTGTGAACCTACGCGATAACACCGCAGAACAAGCAATTATGAGAACCGCACTCAAGAATCGCTACCCGAAAAAACTTGAGGTACAGCAGAGTATAGGGGGTGTATCGCTGTCATCCCCTTGTGAAAATATAAAATATGTAAAAAGGAGACGTCTTCAACACATGCGCTATATGTGTGGAGGCGTTATTATCTAAGGGCTGCTACCAAACATCATGAAAATCTAGCCGACATCCCGACATATGAACCCGAAACCCCACCTATATTGTACAATCAGGTATGCGTACGAACTGGTTCCAGCAACAGACGCAACAAGGGGACGCCTCCAACACATGTATGTGTGGAGGCGTATGTGTGGAGGCGTTTCTATCTAAGGGCTGCTACCCAACATATAAAAAACTAGCCGACATCCCGACATATCAACCCGAAACCCCACCTATATCGGACAATCAGGGATGCGTACGTACGAGCTGGTTCCAGCAACATAACACAACATTCCACCTCCGGGCCATAAACAACGAACACGCCGAATTAGTCGACACTAAGCATACCCACGTGACCGCCTCAACGAGGAGAACACACCGATGTTAAACGCTGTTGGCGTCCGAGCCATAGTTTGCGAGATATGGGGATTGTTTGCATTTCTTCGGGAGGCGTTGTTGCATAGGGATTGGCGCTGCCTATAGTAAAATATATATATAATCAGTATTTATGCCATAACTCGGTCAATACGTCGAGTTGTTCGACACAAAATGTGTAGGACAAGATGCACCAACAAGAGGAAGACGTTTACGACACTTGTTTTGTTTTGAAAGTCGTCGGGGGATGTTATAAAAACGCCTGCCAAAGTACTAGAACATGTATGGAGCAAATTTGACACCTTCCGGAAAAATTACCAGGAAATAACTTTTGCGCATGAGTTTTGACAGTTAGGAAACGAAATTTGGCATGGTTTTCTTTCATAATAAAATGATTTGAAAAAGTGGTTTTCTTTCAAAATATGATATTATACCAGGTATGAAAAAGCTAACTACTGGTCTTTTTGCTTTTTGTTTTTTCTGTCGGCCAGTTTAAGTCAGTTACAAAATAAAATAAAAATAAAACGTGAAATCCGCCTCCAGAACGGGAAAAAACGAAAACACACCAGTCCTGAGTGTTTTCACATTGACACGAAGAACAACCAGGCCAAATTTCAAATTTCGTTTTCCTGTTTCGCCTCTCGCCGGAACCAGCTTGTACCAGATTTGACTGCGAGCCCACGCAAAACAAGCAGTTACGAGAACCGCACTCAAGAACCGCCGCCACCGCAAAAACTTGAGGTATCATAGCCAATGTATCGCTGACACCTCATTGTCAACATACGTAAAAAGGGGGACATTTCCAACCTATATGTGGAGGCGTTTCAATCTACAGCAACCAGCAACGAGTACTTACCAAACCTGCAAAAACCGCAATTTCCAGAGAACTTTGTACGGATTTGCGAAAAAATCGCGAACTGGGGCTGGTTCCGACCCGTCGTGCTCCCAGTATACGCATTCTGCTGTGGAACTCACTGCTCCTCTGTGCGCGACGCACGCTAGCACAAAGACTGCCAACCTCCTGGCCGTCTCCTCCGGCATATCCTTGTAACATATGGATATGTAGAACACTCAGTTTTTGTCCGTGCGCAACCCACCTTCTTTTTCCGCCCGCTCTTGAGCCTGGGGCTGTAGATGCACTGATTCCGGACGCCGGTCTGATCGAGGAAGACGAATCGAGGTACAGGTAAGGTATAACATCCGGATATAAAACCTGAATTAGTTGACTTTACGTCGACGGCTGTCAAGCGGCGGCTGTTGTATACATGCTCCTTTCACAATAATATCATCAACATCAATCAATCATACCAATACGCGGTGGGTAGCTCAACACTTACCGTATCCGAGAAAAAGGTTTGACGTACCCTGCGTACGAGAAAAATAGGACTAACCCTACTTTAACCCTAACCCTAAGCCAATCAGACCCTATCAACTACCTGGTAATGGTTAGCATTAAGCCCTTTGTCTCGTAAACAGTGTGACAACCATTTTCTCGAAGGTTGGTAAGCTCTATTGATACTGAAAATACGAGAAGCTTTATGCCTGGTGAGAAATTATGCTACATTTCCTGTTTAGAACACAGGACACAGAAAATACTATTCATGCTATCATATCATACATCTGATATACTAATTGGATACTCCTGTCGACCCCCGGGGTATTCCCGGGGGAGTTGCTGGCGCCATCCCCGGCTTTCAGGTCTGGCGTTTCGGGTGAGAGTTAGGGTCAGGGTTGTGGTTAGGGTTGGCCAGATCATTCTTCTAGGGCTGGGAGAGCTGCCGCAATGATTTGACGTGATATACATCTATGGATAGGGTTTCTTCACCACCAAAGACGCCGCTGCAGGCCTCCGCTGTCGCTGCCAGCTTGTTTGTGGGAGTTGGCTGGATGCGATGGAGAGAACGGATGCTGCGTGAATAATGCGAAACATGATCTACAACCCTGGGATGGCTCCTAAATGCCCCCGTAGTCGTGATTTAAACCTCGCCTACGTAGTCATGATTATCACTCCCCCGAAAGTTGCGCCCGCGCATCAACCCCCTGACATGAGAGTTCAGGGAGGGCGTGTTGCGCTTGTTCTGCTCTAGTGGGGTGCGGCCAAAACGCCGACAGAGGTTTCCATTAGGCTACCAGGTATGCAAGGAGAAAATACCTAGTACCAAGCGCTGCTAAGCTCCATTTTCTCCATTAATTTTCGACAGAAAGGCATCATGTCTTAATTCCATGCTCTTACTCCTACGGTCGTATTTTCATATTTTCGTACCAGGTACGCTCGAGTACCTGGTACTCTGCTGTACCAAAAAATATCCACCTAATTAATAGCCCCGTTTAGGGTCGACCGCAAAAAAAATACAAGTCGTCCCAGCTGTATGATTAAAAAGCACCCAGATTTCTGTAACTTATCCCATTGACCTTAGACTTTCAAACGATAGACTCCTCCCTGCCTGCGCTGTACAGGGTACTGGTACATGGGGGGTACAGCAGTATGCACGAGTTGAGGGGTTGCGGTGGAAGTAAATCTCTAGAAATTAAATCTACAATACAAAGGCAAAGCAGTCCGTGCCGACCCTCTGATATGAAGCCGGGGCACTTGCCTGGGGCAAATATTTCTTATCGGATATACGAGTGTTTTTCCGTACAGACCTTTTGAGTATATTAACCGCTTCCGAATTTCTTATTTCCCCGAAAATCTGAGTTTCTTGTCGCGACTCTTTCTTACGAGAGGGCCTGGGTGTATTTGTTGTCGTACCATTCATATGTACGTACAGCAGCAGCAGCAGCAGCAGCAGCAGCATGAGCGCTTCTGTTACGACTGCTATCTGCAGGTCGCCTCACCCGAAGCGAAAACCTCGGAGGATCTCGAGATATATAGCCGATGGCGACGCGAGGAAGCAGCGAGACGCTGGCTGGCACTCAAGTTACCCACAGCGAGAGCATGCAATCGTCATCATGAACTGCTGCCCCGCTCGTTCAAGGATACTGCTGTACTGCTGTTGTCAGATTCAAGATTCATGTTTTAATCGTGCAGGAACAGAAAAAGCAGAAAACAGAACCAGAACTTCTTAATCAGAACAAATACGTGCGGAACCTCGACGGAACGCATCGGGTATATACGACGACCAAGACGCGGGAGGTTGACTGGGTGACCACGTGACAATCAACAACACGCGTCATGCACGCATCTATCCCGTGATCACAACCACAACACGTGCAAGACGACGGAACAGAAGACGGGCGTACATTTGACAGGAAATTGCGGAGTACATCTGGCGAGTGACACCTACAGCAGCATCAACGAAGGAAATATTGCTATTTTACAGCGAGTACGAGCACTCGTAGCGAGCATGGCGGTGTGTGTGGTGTTCTTCAAATGCGGGTACAAACCCGCGAAAAAAACAAAAAACAAAAACAAAAAAACACAGAATACAGGCAGCAAAGAGCAAAAAGCGACTCCTCGTAGCGTAGAGCTTTCGTTTCGTATATGAACAGACCAATTGTCTCTCGGTTGTTGCATGAAGCATAAGAGCGTGGAGATAAGCTGGAAGCAGGGCTCTCTCTCACCTCGACGCACTGAGAGCACGGGTGCTGGCCGTTGCACTTGCGCTTCCTCTGAGAGACGCGAACAGACCGCGCAACGCCACCATCAGAGGACACCCAGGGACGTGGGCCGAGAAGTGTACGCGCAAGGGACGGGGAGGCACACGCCAAGTAACAAATCGCAGAACAGTTCGTGCGGGGTAGAGAGGGAAGAGGAACATTACATTTTTTTTTACGTGCAAAAGGAATTTGATTTTTCGGAGATATGGAGCAGAAGAAGGCGATCCGAAAAACGAAAAAAACGAAAAAACGAAAGGGGAAAAAAAAATACCAAGAAAAAACATGTTGAACAAAAAAAAACAATTTTGTGAACGCGCCGGCCGTGCAATCGGAAGGCAGCCGAGACTGGGTGGGGTTCTTCGTGCGCCGCTCATATGATATGTCCTCGCTGTTGCAGCCCTCAAGTCAGTGATGGCGTGCTGCCTGCGACAACCTCAACGCCTCTCTGTGCTATATCTACCCCCTGTACATGCAGGGGGGGAGAGGAAGGTGGGGTAATTTCACCTCCTCACTCATCAACATCCCACTTTTCTCCAGACATTTACAATTTTGACCCTAGGGTGCGCGCCCAAACGCCACACACACGCAACCGTACGACGACCGGCACGACCGCGAAGACTGCCTTAGCGGAGCGGGTGTGTGTGCTTGCCTTCTCGGTGAGGGGGGGTGCCGCTCTCTCACCTTAGTGCACAGATCGCACGCTTTCCTGAGCAGCTGACCTTGCCCCGCCCGTTCCTCGTCACTCAAGGTGCGCTTATGCCTGGTCGACGACTCCGAAGATGTGTGCGAGCTTGTCGTAGCAGCAGCACTAGCAGCACCAGCTGCAGCAACGTTGCGAGTTGAACCCCACTCGACGCCGCTGCTATCGGCCACCCGTGAGTCCGGCTCATGCACTATGGTCTCCGGGCTGTCTCCGCGGGAGATCAGGCTCTGGGCGTCGCTGTCGTCGTCGACGTTGCTCACGCCGTCCTCGGTCGACGTGCTGGAGTCTCTAGTCAACCCGACAACCCGGACTTGCCCTACCCCATTGGACGATGCAAAGGATGCCCCAAGACCCGAATCAGTTTGCCCGCTGTCGTGTTCTGCAACACTTCCCGTCGAAATACTTTCGGAGCCCGGCTGGACCATCGCCACCACCGTGAGGGTACCTCGCGGGCCTTTTGGGGGGAATAGATCGATATCTCTGCGTCTCAGGAGAAGCGTGGCTCTATGCCAGCACAACAAGGAGTGCCCGTACCTGCTTGCTCCAGGAGGTCAAATATAGAAGGCAGGCCTCCCGAAATTCTATTCCTGTTGTTTTTATCACCTCCCCTCGGCCGAGCCGCAATATTCTGAGCCTGCACGTTCTACCGGGTCCAGATGAGTGGCAGGATGATCCGCTGGGCTTCCAAGGTGCCTCAGAAAGACGTATCGTGCGCAGCAGTGCCTCGAGCAAGGCAAGGGCAAGTGCCTCGATGCCTCGATGTCTAGTTTCTAGAAATCCACGACGCGGAGAAAACGTCGGTTACTGCATGTTCGTCGGTATTGTACGACGTACGCATTTTATTTCTATTTTCCCACCATTATTAATAAATAAACGATGGAACCACCCTCTTGCCTCTTGTGCTTGTGTTCTTGTGTTGGTATATTACCTGTTGCGCTTCCCACTCTCACGGCGACTACTCCACCAAGTCACATTCACGTGGCAAGTCGAGAGGAGAGGAAAAGCCAGAAGGATGGTTGTCTACGCAGCAGTGGAGGGGGGAGGGACGACGTGGAGAGTAGCGCTCGCAGAGGGGCACCCTTCAAACATCGTAGAGTCCCAGTCGTTTGTCACGCTGGACAACGCACAAGAACAGCTGAAGGAGATCAAGGACTGGCTCAGTACCCGCAAATACGACTGCCTGGGCATCGGCACCTTCGGTCCCATCGACCCCAGAGAGGTGCGCTATATCGCTCACACAGCCTTGTCCTATGCCCTGTGACCCGTGCCACCTTTGTGGGGCAGAGCACGTTGCGCTCCGTTGCCCTCGGCTCAGCTGTAGCAAGTTTTTGAAGATGCCTCTATCTGCTCGTATGCAGCAGCAGCAGTGCTGGCGCGCTGGTACATGTACAGCCAGTGCAACAGAGTACTGAGAACAGGGAGCAGGGTACTGACAACTCCCGAACCTCTGCTCTGTACGAGGACAAGTGTACGAGTGCTGGTATGGTGCCATGGTGTAAATTCTGCTTCCTCCACACTGAATTCCTGCTGCTGCACCTCGACCACTGCTGATCTATCTGCTCACAGAGCCGTGTCTTTCCGGCCTTCTGCGATTTCACGCTTGCTCCGACGACAAAGTACACGTCCTTTCTCGCCGCACTGCGTAGATTTTTGCGGTCCGTTTGCTGTGTACTCTGTATCTGGCATACACAGCAGTGTACAAGAGTATGCCAGAGTTTGCCGGCGTCCCGATCAGCTGATCCCGATGTACCGAGAGGATCGGTCAGCCAGTAGCAAATGATGAGAAAATTTGGACGACAGCGTATAGATCATACTGCTGCTGTCATCACGTCACATCACAAGAACAGGAGAAGGCACACAGGCAGAGTCTTTTAGTACTTTTCGCTGGTCATGATTCCTCCAATCTTGAAAATCACGAGAGACTGACTACGAGGAGGGACCACGGCGGGTATGCGCGAGATTGGGCTCGCCATGTGCAGATGATGTGGAATGTATGATCTGTTTTGCACGTCGTTGCGAAGCCAAGCCGGAGACCTGGAATTTTGCTTTCACAGGAAGGCGGAAGCCTTGTTGGTGGTTGTTGGTCGTCGTGGTCGTATCATACGCTACTCTGTAGGATATATCTGTTGTACGTACGCAGAACGTGTTCCCTCAGCACACAGCTCGCAGGTCCATTGAGTACGGAGTGCTAAAAGTGCTTGCTACCGGTGTGTGTGTGTGTGTGTTCTTCACATTAAACCGTTCTTCTACTCGTCGACATCCAGCGCACCCATTGTCCGTGCTGATTCTTCACCCTAGGAGAAACACGCTCTGTGGTCACAAGCAACGACACAGAGATAATGCACCGTAGAACAGATCAACTCACCGTAGCTCGAGTTAGCTTTTTCCGAGGGTAGCTCATCGGTGAGCTACTTGAGCTACTACATGGGCTAGCTCATCTGTCACCGGGATGAGCTATAGGCGGTAGCTCATCCGCACATTTTTGCTAAGGTTGAGTTATATAGGATACACTACGCGACAGCAGTTAATACACTTCTATTTTGGTTAAGGCTCGCGGCTTATTGTGATCTCAACAAAGCGTAGGATATTCAAACCTATTATATAGGATTTAGAGTAGCGTTCCTCGCTGAGCACAAATCCTTAGCAGTAACTTCTTAACTTGTTTTAAAACTCAGCCTGAAATTCTTTACTCCCAAATTCTTAACACATCATGTCGTCGCATAATGTGTAGCTCATCTGCTAATGTTTGCCCAGAGTGAGCTATATGAGCTACATGGGCTAGCATAATTGTTCCCGAGATGACCTTTAGGAGCTACGCGCTACACAGGTTTTCCTTGGCTTGAGCTATAGGCGGTAGCTCATTTGCCCATGTTTCAAAACTTTGGCTATAGCGGATAGCTCATCTATAAATGTTTTGAAAGCTTGAGATATGCCGTGTTCATGATAGCTCATCTGAACAAGTTTGATCGGGGGAGCTATTGACGATAGATGAACTAGCCCACGAGCTGCACATAGTGACAAATACAAATATGTACGTATCCGGGCGGGTGTAATTTTGGTAATCAAGACGAGACTTTTCATTTCCGTACCTAATCCCTATTGATATCAGAAAGTTCCGTCTTGAAAGCTCTTGACCAGGACGATGCCATTATTTACTTGATTTCAGTACCAGTGTGAGTATGAAAACAAAATTAGAAATTACGAAAACAAAAAAGAAGATATAGTTGACCAGCATCCAGAAAAATATGCATTACTACTACGAAACTTGAGTTAAGGAACGACAATTTTCTGCACGAGATGTTGTTAGGCCGGTGACAATGAAAAATCGATGTTTGTCTATAAAGTGTGAATTTCGACGATACGCTCCGTAACATCTCAGTACAGCTCGCTATGAGCACGTTTTTCAACCGAAAGGTTTGAACTTTTGCAAAAAGCGAAAAAAAACAATCCCGAGCAGATGTTGGGACAAGATCGGCTTGACAAAAACCCAAGCCGATCTTTGTTGCGATGCGGCGAGATTCCGAGCCCTCTACAGACATCGATGGACAAATCGAACGACTGCGTCATGAACTCTGAACGGGGCGCGCTCGTTAGAGGCTCCGGCCCACCGTAGGGTCCCAGTGTTCGCATTATGACCTGTGATACGTGGCGGCCACTGACCAGGCGTCTGATTTAAAATTATTTGACCACAGGTGTGTATAAAACAGTCGACAAAAGTGCTCGATCCCTCTTGGATGGCAAAAAGTAGACTTTGTTTTCGGGTTTGGAAGAAGAGCGTCAGACGCCGCCGGCAAGCTCTCGCCCCCTAGACCTCCGATCCACCTAATATTTTCGATGCCGTCATCTGAATTCGCTGGTTGTGCTCGACACCAAGCGGGTTGGCTGTGGGTTGAGTCTGTATTAAGATCGAAGGTCTAGCGTCGAATGGGCTGAATTTTTTGTCAGCGTGCTGACAATTTTCAACGAGAAAAACAAGCTGCGCAGCGTGAAAAAAAAGAAGAAAAACAAACATTTTCCCTCTTTTTCCCCACGGCGGTGGAGCGAGAGTATCTTCAGCCTCAAAGCTTCTTCCATCTTTTTCGAAGAAAACTTTTAAAGTTCGCGTTCCCATTGGAATTGGTCTCAAAGGAATGTTTTAGATTTTACTTTAATTTCAGTAAATATATGCCACAGCAGTGAGGGTGTTAAAATCAAGAGCTACAATGAGCTCCGTACATGAGCTGTGATTACCTTGTCCAGGCGTGAGCTATAGGCCATAGCTCATCTGCATATGTTCACCCGGCTTGAGCTCTTGGCGGTAGCTTATCTGCACATGTTTACCGACTTGAACTGTTATAGGGGCGATAGCTCATTTGCACACTATTCCTCTGTTTGAGCCTTAGGAGCTACATGAGCTAGTTCATCCGTCCCCGTCATGAGCTATATGAGCTACATGAGTTAGGCATGTTTTCCCCGGCTTGAACTACAAGCGATATCTCATCTGTATATGCGATCAAACGTTGAGCTATGGGGGATAGCTTATCTACACATAATTGCCCAGAATGCGAGGGCGCACGAAAAATTTGTTTCTGACGCCACCCTCACATTTGTTCAAACTGGAGCTCCAGACAGTTG
>JAYJME010005555.1:0-10005 GCA_036873775.1 Costaria costata
GAAATATATAGGTTTTGGTGTCTACAGTAGGTCCTATTGTGTCTACAGTAGGTCCTATTAACTATGGTCCCCCGTAACAGTACCGTCCAGCATCCAGCAAGGAACACACGTTGACGATATGATAGCTAAACGTTAAACCTATCCTCTCCGTAATAGGAACAAATTTTGCTCGTAATGGTAAAAATAGAAGAACATATGGCAGGACCTGATTACTATGGTGTGATACCGAAGTACACTATCTTAAAAAATATTAGAAATACGCCAGCTGTGGGTTCTACCAATTGAGGGATTGATACTCAGCTTCGCCACTGCGTTTCGTTCGTTGTTCTCGGGGAGCAACGCCTAGGATAGTTCTAGTAAAATACAGGCATCTATCCTCACCCTGTGTAAAACGAAGTTGATGTGCAAATAGTTGATGCCCTCTAGGAGCATTTGCATGTGGCACTTCACGTGCTCCGGCTTGAGGATGACGCTCTGCTCCATCAGGATAGACTCCAGATCGGTTTCGCAGAACTCGAACACGAGGTTGAGGTCCTCATGAATGAGGAACACGTCCACCAGCTGCCACAGAAACGTGAAAGTAGGCGAAGGGCAGCAAGAAGAGAGGTCGGATTACAAGTGTTTCGATGGGGAAAATTATGGGAATGTTCCTGAGAACCATAATTCTGGCTTAAATAGCCCTAAATCAGCGGGCGGGGGTCGGGGGGGGTGGCTGAGTCTTACTTATGGCGCGAAGCACTCACCTCTGACGTCGATGCTACAACAGTGCAGGAAGATATTATCAAATATTATCAACAGTAGTATTACTGTATTATAGTAAGCCTTTGTGACATGCCCACGTCAGGGGCAGGGTTTGAAGATCTCAACCCGTAGCTGCAGTATCATAGGTAGCGCGCGTGCATATTCTCGTTGCTCCTACTCGTATTACTTCAATTTAACATCTTCTCTTACAACGAGTCAAGCATGCAATGTCAACTCTACAGTACCAGGTAGGTTGCTACACTGACCAAGCATGTACAGTATAGCATGGATGCTCCTGGTATAGTATAGTCTACTGCTGTAGTGAACCTGCAGCAGCATACGGCTCGGCTTCATACATGGGGAAAGCAGTCGCTGTCCCACACCACAAAACCCGTACGCTAACTACCGCTTCTATTCGATCGGAGCCCCTGGATGCCAACCAATAAAGCGACGAGCAAGACATAATCAAGCGTCTACTTCGTACAATAGGAAGAGCGAGCAGCAGCACGAGTATAATTTTCACCATGATCAGCACGCTGCGTGCGTGTCGTAGAGCACTACAGACTACAGCAGTACCTTGCCGACACATCCCGTACCCCATCAGGTCGGGCTGCCTCGGGTAGGTAGCCCACGCTGCAGTCGTCATTTTTCGTTTAACAAACAGTTTGTTTCTTCCCTCTGATTTCCGGCTTGGACCCTTGACCCTTTTACGTAGTACGATATGTAGCACTTCACCCATGTTTTTTGGGACAAACTACCTGAACCAAAAGTTTGGGATCACTTTTTGCAGTATTATTAGTAGTAAATGGGTTAAAACACACCTATTTTTAAGGGGGGGGCAGAGTAATCAGGACCTATGATACACACTAAAACCTACTGTACCAGGTATACAGTATATTAACGTATTTTTACTACTGTAAGCATATTTGGCGCTTGTTCCCCGGAAATAGATGGTGGGATTCGATCAAGTAGCCACAGGGCCACAGACGGACGGGACGGTGGTATAGACACTATTCATATCAAGTAGCCGCAATGGAACAGCAGTAATTATGAAGCTGCTCTTCGCACGAGAATGCCAGGTAGAAAGTTTTTAAGAGCAGAGAGCAGCAATGCTGACCTCGATGATGTGTTCGTGTTTGAGCTCCTGCAGCAACTTGATCTCCCTCAGAGCCGTGAAGTTTGCCCCCTCGGTGTACTTGCCGAGCTTCATGGCGATCTTCTTGATCGCCACCACCCGCCCCGTTGCCTTTTGTGTCTGCGAAAACGAGTCAAACAGTATATACACATATCGGACAGATCATCGATTTCCAGCTCACGATCTAGATCTTTCAGGGCAGATAGATCCCTGATCTGTAGGATCTAGCTCATGTTCCCGGGTGGGAGCCGTACAACCTGCATGGTCTAGGGCATGTTTCCTGGGTTGGATCTGTACCGTACAGATCCTTGCACAACATCTCATAACGGCAGGTTAGGATCTAGATGATCTAGAAATGATCTAGATGATGATCATGTCCGACGTGTGAATGACACATTTCAGGACAAGACTATCAACCCCTGTGGGACTGCAGAGAGGAAAATCGAAAAAAGCGACGAATACTGTGCAGAATCGGCGACGCGAAGAAACTCAGACAGCCGGGGTAGGGGGTGTGTCCGAAGTAAACTTGTCCCCCGTCGGGTAACCGGGGCAAACGGGTACCCGGATTTTTTCCAGGGGTACTATATACCCGTACCCGTGTCCGGGTACCCGTTTTTCAGGCACACGAACCCACAGGTATTAATAGTGTTGCGGTTACCCGGGTACCCGGGTACCCGGACAACATACAGCGAGTAGGTCAGGGCTAGTGGGGTCTGCCTGTAAAGCCTCGTGTGTGTGCATGTTGGGGACCCTGACAGCTTTGTTTGAAGGGTTTTTGGGGGAATGGTGAGGGAAATCGAACCGGGAACACATGTAAATAACCGGGTACCCGGGTACGGCACCCGGGTATTCGGGTACCCGTTCATATCGGGTACCCGGTATTCGGGTACCCGTTCTTATCGGGTACCCGGGTCAAAATACCCGGCAAGTAGGAGGTCCTACCCATACCCCAACGGGTAGTGACAGGTCCGGGTATTATCCGCCGGGTACCTAATAGCAAACGATCTGGGCATATCTCTAGTCCGAAGTGCAACGGAAGGAGATGTACGACAGGCGCGCGGCATGGTCATCTTATCTACGTGTAGAAGATCGACAAGACGACTGCACTCTCTGGCTGTCATTTTTTAGGTCGCTGTCAACTTCGTATGCCTCATACCTCTGGGTCCCAAAAGGGATAATGTAATACGATAATACGAGCATATCGTACCGGGAGACGGGACAGGTTATGAGTACGTAGTGCCTGCACTTAAGGCACACACCTGGTACCTGCCCGGTGTGATACGTACTGCTGTTGTAGTACCTGGTGTGATAAAACTACAGCAGTACCTGGTACTGCTGTGTAGAATTGCACGCCACCACTGAACAGGTACAATAGAAAGAGGTACAATAGAGAGCTATTAATAGCTGCACCCCATTTGGTGTGACAAATTACTTGAAATTAAAGTGCGACAATTCTTTTGTTGCGTAAAATGGATCGTAGCAAGAAAATGAACGTCCTCCAGAGAAAGGTGCTTTGTCGCAAGCTTACCGCTGACGTGACGACACCCCATGCTCCTTCTCCCAGCTTCTCTCCCCGCTCGTAATTCTCCATTTCAACCAGCGGCCAGCACAGTGGAGCAGTCCAAAAGTGATGATCGATCCTTCGGGTCGGGTCATGCTTTCAGGCATATATAGCAAGTGAACCATAACGCCACCAAACATTCTACAAACTCTACCTCTACCAAAATTCAAAATTAATATCCGCCGTCGTACTCGCAGCTCTCAGCGTACGATCGTACGTATATCCACTCCTCCTCCAGGACAAAACCCTGCGGTGGCCGCTGGTGGTGTGATGCAGCCGCCGGTACCACCGTCTCTCCCTATCAATCGCTTCTTCTGTGATATGGATCTCTTCCGCTGACTGCACACTATTACTATTGTACGTCCATCGAAGATCATTGAAGGGCAAGCCTACATGGGCATATCACGTCGCCTGTCGCCGTGTACGTATCTACTGCATGCATGCGCGTATGGCCGGTCCCCACCGTAGGATTGAGCTCGGTGTCTAGACTACTACATACAGCAGCGACAGACCAAGAGCGCTCTCTCTAGCATAGCTCGGAGGAACGCAGGGTGGAGAGTACTACGGTACGTCGTCGTACCCTCGGGATACGCGCGACGGAGGTCGCCTTTTTCGTTCTTCCTGCTCGTATTACATCATGTACCAGTACACAACACGTTGTTTCTCGGTTTACGTGGATGCCCGAGCCGCGGTTTCAAGCCCCTCTGTTTGCGTACAGAGGACTACATGAAGTCTAATGCGTCATTCACCATCAGACTAAACTCTGTCGTCTACATGTTGCGCTGATGTTGTATACCCTCTCTCTCTCTGAACACCCGAAATAAGCCCCTTCAGGGTTGGCAGCAGTCGGCACGCGTAGTTTCGCCCAAACTACGGTCCGCATGAAATACGGGTATTAAGAAACTCGGAGTACCTGAGCCATATAGTTCCGTGCATGGTGCAAAAAACGAAAACGTCGTTCTCTTCGCTGTGCACGGTCGTATATATATATATACCTTGGTATTCGTTTCCGATTTTGTCTCAACAACAGCGCTTGGGGTCTTTAGTTTTTATAGGAGGGTTTTTCGTTGTTTTTGTTTTTTTAGGCTGCAACGCTGCCTCGTTCATCAAAGAAGAGCATGTATGTATGTGGTTGATTTTCCCCAAACCCCCCAACATTTATCAACGACAGCCGAGATCACGTATAACACTACAGCAGTACTGTATCTGTTGTTATATACGTCGACGGGGGGGGTGTGGTTTCTCTTGCTAAATGCTTGGATCTAGTATTGTTTTGGCGTTGCTCGGACGCAAGGCTATCGGAAACATTAATTAGCCCTCTTTTGCTCAGCAGTCTGCAGCGTAGAAAGGTCGAAATGTCGGTACGTATAATATGCGTTTGTTTACAACATCGATCGTTCCTATGATGGTAGTACTTGTGGTGTACAGGTACCACGGTCACCACCCACCGCCCGTATACCCTACTGGTAACATCGTAACACGAAAGATAAGAAAAAACACACCCACCCCCCCCTCGGAAGAGTTTCCAAACCGCTTTCCTCGACAACGGGAGGGAGATTGATTGACTGCCAACAAACGCCGAGCGATGCTTGTGTCTGTCTGTCTGTCTGTCTGTCTGCCTGAGGAAAGGTATCGACGAGAGATATTTCCAACGGTTGTTGTGTCGTGCCCCCCACCCTGGTTTCGGAGAAAGTCGGCTCGGCATTCACCCCAGGGGATGGGGTGTGATATCTTGCGTGTTGTGTTAGACGGTATATATGCGTGTACTGCCACCACCGCCGCAGTACATCGCGCCTTCTGCTCTGTGGTGCCAGGTACCGTATGGTGGGTGTTATCTACCCTTCGTTGCGCGCTATGATAGTTTCGATATTTTTTGTGGACGTATTGTTTATCGAAATCCTGTTGCTAATCGGGCCGCAACTCATTATTGTTGTGGCTTGTGGAGTTTTCCCATCCTCGCGCCGCTTGCTGGATCCCGTTCCTCGCAAACAAACCTTGGGCACGCCCCCTGCTGCGCTGCTGTCCTCGCGGGTGAAATTTCAGCAACATAAGGCACGTATCAGCCGTAAGTACAGTAGTAGCCGTCACAGTTCCAGTGAAATAAATAGGTACCGTCGGGTACCGTATTAGTAGTACGTTGTAATGTTAGCATGCTATATTTAGTAGTATTATAGTAGTAGTAGCAGTACTGGGCGTGACCACGATCCTTCCAAACCCAGGTCGTCAATCAAGTACAGTATACGAAGTGTGACATCATGCCTTATTGCTCGCGGTGATCAATCGTTCAGCACTTCATTTTGCATCCTTCAGTGTGTTTCGTGATTTTCACGTATCGTTTTTAAACATGTTACACGTGTCTCGCTGCCGATGACACCACACCCTCTACACTCTAAAACCTATACCGCAGACAAAACATATATTAATAGTGTCTTATCATATTATACCATGTATACGAAGTGCCATATACAATATACAGCGAGCCCTCTGTGGGAATTGAGATGCGCATCAACGAGCAGTCTGCGCAACCCCTCTTTCTTGTGTCCTGTCACGTTGGCACCTCAAACAAACTGACACTCAGAAGGACTCAGGACCACAGGACGGCGGGCGGAAGGAGACGAGAATAAACGCAGAGACGGCTCCCCCCCACAACAAGAGCACATTGCCAGCGAAGACAACACATACCAGCACAGCATGACCCTCTCTCTGGGTCGGATCAACTCCTCGACTGCACAAACCGGGCGCATCTGTGCCCGCAAAGCACACACACACCACGAAGACAGCAGCAAGCAAGCGTACTCTCTCTCTCTCTATCTGCTCCCGCCTAACCCTCCACAGCTAACCGGACACATGGTTTCCCGCTTCCCCCACCGCGAAACGAAGGTCGGGACGACCACTGCTCTCCCCGCCGCCGGAAAAATCTGAGAGAGCTAGTAGGGCCGACGGTGGCCGCTGCTGCGCCAACGGGGAGGAACAAAACGGGAAGGAACAAGACGCGATTCGGGGGACAGGTGGGCTTGCAAAATACCGAGAAGCTCCACTATTTCCCTTGGCGGGGCGCTGAAGTCCGTGACACAACGAGGCGCGAGCTGGGAACAACATGCGATTCGGGAGACAGAAAGGCTTGCCATGTAATGAAAAGCTCCACGCTATTTATTTTTGGCGGTGTATTGCAGTCCACAGAGTAACGAGAGGCGTGGTGGAGCGTGAAGCGCTTGCCTTCCTTTCTTTTCTTTTATATATTGGGTGAGTCGTGGTGAGGATGGCATAATAATAAGTCACTCCGTTCACTGTATACCCAAGCAAGCCCGGTGTGGCGCCTATAGCCTCGCCAGGGGCAGCTTGGAGGTGTGTGCCAATGCCTGGCCCTGCACATAGGCTGTATGGTGTTGCTGCGCATTCGGTAAGTTGGGTAAGTACATCGGAATACAGGCAGTACAGGCATACGGATAAGAAATAAGTTATTGATGCTGTGCGACATGTGTTAATAATTTGGAAGTTAACAATTTCAGGCTGAGTTAAAAAAAAGACATGAGAGTTCACAGCTATGATATGATATATATGTACCAGGGTATGATAGCATATTATTAATAAGCATTTGTTCTCAGCGAGGAGCGTCACTTTAAATCCTACCAGGTATATAATAGCCTTCAAGAGTCTACGCTCAACATTGGGGTCACATTAACCCTTTCGCTACCGCAAAGAAGTATCCCATACTATTTCCAAGCAATGTTGTCCCCAAAAACCGTTCCGGCTCTAAAGGGGTTAAAGGTACCCCCCCCTTATCGTAGCACCAGACGTTTCAGATGAGGCGTGCTACGATAGAGGAGCCCTGTCACATACTGGTTTTGAGTCAACCAAAAGTGCAATCCGATTCCGAAACCCATTACCTAGATATACAAAATAATCAAATTAGAAAACAAGAACGACATCCTGACGATTTCGGGTTATGGAGCTCCGTCATTCAGAAACAAAAAAGCCAAAAAGTGCTACCTCTATCGTAGCACGCGTCAGATGGGAAAGCGTCGTGCTTTCCCGGCCGAATTTCTAGGGCTCCGGCACCTTTGTGTGACCACGGACTCTACATTGTGAGTTAATGTGAGAACAACAACAACAACCCAGTTTCCGTCCCGCTTCTTCGTCCTTCGTAGAGAAGGTACAGATTGTGTGGTCACAGACTGTGAGACAGAGAGAGCAAACTCTAGTAACAACAAATGAGTACTCGTAGGGGCAAACAAATGACGTGTCAACGTACCGGCTACGAAAACACCAGCAGAAAACAAGCCGCACAAGAAAACACGAAGTAAACAAACCCCAAGCAAAACCGAAAGGATTCCTGAAATGAGACACAACACGAAATACCAAGGAGATCAATCATCACAGAACGCACAAGGAACGCCTATCCTATGTGCGTATTATACACATATATATATATATATATATATATACGCTGAAGAGAAACAGAGAAACTCCTGCACGAACGAAAAGCAACGCCAAGAAAAAGCGAGAGGGATACCGGGACACGGACACAAAGAAGAAAGAAAATTGTTAAAAAAATATAAAGAAGAATTGTAAATAATCGTACTCAAGGCAGACATAATAGCATGCCAGGCAGGAAGGTTCTAACACATAAAAACCCTGGGTATGAGATGCTCGTGGGCGCACACGAAGACCGTCGTAACCAGTTTTACTTTTAAATCGCAAGGTGGGAGGGCATATTAGCTGCTGTGTACAAGACGAGCGTTGCTCACGACTTAGTCCAGCTGAAGGAGACGAACGAAATTTGTAAATTCAGCCGGGTGTGCGAGTTGTATGCGCCCGAGACGAAATACAAGAGGCGGGGTGCAGTTCTGGCCCGTCGCGCGAGCACTTGTGGGGCCTGTTGAGTGCGGGCAATCTGGAGCGTACTGTTCAAATCAAACTATATGATGTACGACGCGTGCAGCGTTTGCATTGACTCAATATATTTGAAGGAGATATACCGGCATGACTTGTAGTCGACATTATTGCTCCGTTGAGAACACGACGATTATGGTGTATCCCTTGTGTTACGCATTCTGCCAACCAACGTTTCCTCGAGTCTTGATTGTTTCGCAAGAATTATAGGCATACTATCAACGCAAACTACACCCATCGCCTACGGTCGGTGCGCAGAATCTAAGAGCGGGGTGCGCTTGAGCTATACTCCGAGTATATGGAGAGCATTTTTGGTTTGTATCTTTCGGGTGGCTGTAGTAGCAAAGAGCGACGACGACTGCTTCTGCGCGGTGCCATGAAGGATTAACGAGCGCTACTGTCGAGAGGCAAAACACTACTGTTATGATACGACCATGAAAGGCCGGTGATTACCTCAGAAATAGGTAACAGGTCCGTTTTGGTATTGCTTGGATGGCGTTTTGTATATGGGGTAAACCTGAAATGAGACGGGTAAGAGCCCCTTGTCATCAGATTGTCATCAAGGCTCGAAGAATAATGAAGCTCTGTTTCTCTACTACTACGTCCGAAGGTCTGGAAGAAAGTCAGTAGACACCCAAGGACTAGCTTAACCCCTTCAGAGCCGGAAACCGTTTTTGGGGACAAAACTACTTGGAAATAGTGTGGGATCATTTTTCCGTTGGTTAAAGGGTTAATAGGCAGACCTGCAGGTGATAATCTGTGTCTCCACCCCCTGAGCTGCTACACTACACTGAAATAGTGCCACATTCTACTCGAAATAAGTTAGTATGTTTTTCCCAAGATGTACCAGGTACAAGCGAAGACACGATTCGCACAGCTGTAAATACGATTATGCTTTCCACCATGCATATTTTTCCACCAGCACGCGTACCCATATATATTTCTTCATCCCACCCGACTGGGCAAGCTGCTCGCTCACAGTGAGTGCTAGTGATGTTGTCTTAGAGGCGGACTGCACCCGTCCCTGCAGACACACATCGTTTGACCTATTATTGAAAAAAACCAAGAAGAAAGGGAAGAAGATTTATCCACAGGCATAAAATGCCTGGTACTAGGAAAGAGAGAATGCACAGCATCTGGATTGTGGGAAAGTATTACATTGTTGGACCCAAAATCTGTATTGTGAGCGACCAATACAAGCATAAATAGGAGAGAGGTACATGAGGCAAGGCTGCCTGATGCCATGCCGTATATTGACCGTGTGCTTTCGCAGGAACTAAACGGAAACAAATAACGAAGTCCCGCCGCACTCAAAACACATCAGAACCACAGTAGTAGCGCGGCGAGACTGCGACCAAGTCGAGATTGCTTGCGACTGAACAAGTCCCACGCGTTCGCCCAAGCTCACCCGCTTCTGTACATGCCGAGTTGGCCGCTTCTGTAGATACCGAGTTGGTGGAAATCGATCACGCACAGCTCTAAAACTCCGCAAGGCAAAAGTATGACCATTACAAAGAGACGCCGTCACAAAATATAGAAGCCTGTACGCACCGCTGCGATTTGGTTTTCGCCTATAGGCAAATGTAGGCCTCGGTCGCTTCGCTCCCTCGGCCTTACGTTTAATTGCCCAGAAGAGGTAATACTATGAAAGTGCGGTCAAGTATATACCTGGTAG
>JAYJME010005556.1:0-10005 GCA_036873775.1 Costaria costata
GGTACTGAGCGCGGCACAAAAACAAATCGCTTGCCGATCGCTGGCCTCTCGTGAAGCGGTGATCATTTTATATATATCAATATCTATGATACGTTACGGCGTCACGGGGGTCATGGCCAACACGGTTAGAGCTGCTGGCTTCCTCTGGCGCGAGCTACAACTAGGCGACATTGGCATCGTGTTCAATCCCGTCGAGACCGTTGTGCTACCCCCGAAAGGGCACGCCCCGACGGCGAAGGATATTTCGCTCCTGTAGAGTGTCGACGTCCGCATCGCTGAAGAAGGAGGGGTGATGGTGGCGGGCGTCCCGATCGGCACGGAAGGGTGCATCGTTGAGCGCGCAATGGGGGTAATGAGAGACGGAGGCGTGGACCTCCTGGCGCACTGCCTCGCTGACATGCCGGACAAGCAGGCGGCAGTCCTTACCACCTCCTTGAGGCGGAGGACGGTGTCCCTTAGGCGCGTCTTCGGTACGGGTTTGTCCTTCGAGGCATGCAGGAGAGCAGACAATACGGTGCAGTGGGCACGCGAACGAATCATCCAGCTACCGGGAGTGGCAGAGGCACAATCACTCTACCTGGAGGGAGTACCCGGGGGTACCCGGGGGATCGGCTGATATTGCAGCCTCACCAGCACAGCCCATACGCACCTTTCTGTGGAGAAGGGAGGTTAAGGTTGCCGTCGACAGAATCGAGAAGAACGTCCGTTGCTGTTGGGAGCAGCGTTGGGATCTTAATGGAGATTCAGGTGAGCGTTGCCCGCCCGTTGGAAGATCGAGTGAAGAATAGGATCTCTCGACCGAGCATCATCTCCCAGCTTGAAATGACTCTATGAGAGATTCGAAAAACACAGAGATCCTGAAGGAAGCGATGACCGGCACTGTCTTTGAAATTTTGGGGTGGAATTGGGTCTCAGCACAGAGAAGAATGCGGCCCCGAGGTCCCCAGAGATCGACACTCTTGCGGAGCACGACGCGGTCGCTACTGCCTCCCGGAACATCCAACAAAAATCGGGCAAGCTAGTCAACTGGACCCGTCACGCTGCGAACACAACATATCTAGACCAGTTGACAGAGACGTACGTCCGCCGGGACAGGACAGCCGCTAGGCGGGAGGAAGCCTAAGCCATTCGCCAAGGCCTGTTACAGGAATTCTCAGGAGGAAGCACGTACCGGCTGCCGTCGGGGTCCAACGGGCCCGCTTCAAGTCGTACACCCCCAACGTTCGTGGGAGTGGGCAGAACGCCAGCTGCCAGAGACATCACGCCCGCCGGGACCTGACCAACCACCAGGGGGTAGGAAGCCTGGTTCATTCGCCAAGGCCCGCTACAGGAGTTATCATGAGAAAGGGCGTACCGGCTGCCATGGGGGGTCCAACGGGCTCACTTCAAGCCATACACCCCCAGAGCTCACGGTAATGGGCAGGACGGCTAATGGAGATTGAGCATGACGTGGTGGCGAGGTGCCTTTGCTGCAAAGCATTCCATAATCTACCGCACACTCAAGTGGCTTGGGATCTCTCACTAAGTTCAACGTGGAGCCCTTAACTGCGACTCAGAACCTGAGAAAGTGCATCGTCGCGAGGAGGCCTTCAGGACGCGCCGAATCCGGAGTACAAGGCCATTCTGCTGTGGCTTAAATCAGGCAGACCCGCAAGCGCGGATACATCTCCGTGCCGGCCTCTAACACTCCCAATGGATAACTTGCTATTTCCATGACACAAGCATCTACCTGAGGTTCTTGTGTGTGGGCCAGGGATCGGAGGAAGCGACATGGTACTTCGGCGAGTGACGTATGTGCCACATTTCAAACTGGCACAACTAGCTAGCGTCCTAGACATTACTTTAAAGTATGCTTTAACGTGTTGGTGTTTATTTGAGTGAATACATCAGAAGGGCGGGACGTCATCATTTATTTGCACACTATCCGCCCTGTTACTGGAGAAGGGTCCAAAACCCGCGCCTGCACGGCGTTTTGGTAGCCCTCGCCAGCAAAGCCTGTGGTGGTTTGAAACGGTGCATCATGGAGCAAGTCGTCAGAAAACCGTTGTTCGTCTCAGCCTCGCGTGCGACCGAAGAGGGCGCACACTTCAGTTCACGATGATCGGAGACACGTCCAATAATATTTTCCTCAACAGCGACAGGTATCACAATATAGTGTGCCTTTGAGCCGGAAGGCCATAGCCACATATATATTCACAAAACGTTCCTCGCGAAATCACATATGTGCCAACGCTGCAATATACCCACAGCTAGCTGTGAACTACCAGATACGCCGCAAGAGCTTTGTTTCAGAGCGAGTCCCCTACACTGCAAGGATGGTGGAGAGCGCCCATTTACCCAACATCGCCCCCAACTTGCCGAACACGAGTGTCGTGCGACGTTCAAATCAGGAGAAACTCCGCGCCAGGCGCCCTGAACTCTGTAGTACGTCGCTAAAAAAACCCGCAAACGTGTCGTCGTCGTGGAATGGCAGAGACGAAAATAGCCATGCAGGAGACGCCAATGAAACCCCTCCTCCTCCTCCTCCTTTTGCCCGTCTGCTTCCCCTGCCGCCCCCTCCGTTTTCCGTGTCCCCTTCTTCACGGGCCACCACCATCTTCGTTTTTGTCTTGCCTCCATTTCCACCATCAAATGTTCGCGTCTTGTTACGCTGATGGTCGTCGGCAGCACTACCGTTTGGTGTTGTCGACTTCGTCGTGGTTGGCGTCGTATCGGCAACGGCGATTCTATCGCGGGTTTCATCCCCTTGTTGCGCCAAAATAAAGCGGCGGATTACGATGGGAGACGGGCGCGTGGGGCATATGGCGCGTACCCTGGCACAAGAAACCTGCTTCGTCCGGTTTAATGTTTCAAGTAAAGGAGATAAGAAGACGTTGGGGGGTCGACAGGGGAGGGGGTAACTGAGTTGCCATGGCAACAACGGGTTGTCGGTCCGTCTTGTAATAGTGTATTATGTGACGGGTTGTGGGTGTCGGAGGGAAGTGGATATATTCGAACACTAACGCTGACATCAGCTGCTCTCGAGGGGATGCAAGTGTAGGGAAAGCACGAGAGAAGCTTCCAGAGGAACGTCGGCATTGTATTGAGCCATTGAACGGCGTCTCATCTCGTATTGACCCAATTGTTTCTCGCAGCAGTATCCCTGGAATACATCTCCCGTGTTGTCTCAAAACAAGCAGAAATAGATCGCTCTTATAGCCAAGGCAATATCTCACATGATCGTACACCCACCCAAAGCAGTCAAACACCCGCCGGGTCGCGTCTGCTACCCCGCCGCAATTGGCGGCCGATGTCTCATCTCCGTCGTCCTGTTCCACATCTAGCACCCGCTCGAATGCCGTAGCAAGAACTTTGGCCGGTCCCGGGGCCGCCAGTACCGTCCGTATAGCTTCCGTCGTCGCCATCGTTGCCTCTTTGTTGTCCGGCCATCCGGTTCCCTTTCCCTCGTCCCCCGCTGTCGCCGCCCACCGGGGGGCACCTCGCGGCTGTCCAATACCTTCCGTCTGTGTTGTTGCTTGCTTGGAAGACGGTAGTGACTCGGCATTTCCAGTGGAGGTTGGGACTGGAGTTTCCTTGAAGCCGCCGTCGCACCATGCCGTCCATGAAGCCGGGGTGAATGAACAGCTTCGCAGCAGCAGGCGAGCACTTGGACCCATCCCGCTGGCTTCGCATCGCACAAGGACGAATGAAGGATGTCGAGTGCAATCATCGGCGTCAGTGGTGTTGCTTCCGATGATGGATGTGCTGTCGGTGTTGTTGGTTTTATCGCTAGCTCCCGGGGTTTCATATGGCGGCGCTGGCGTCTGCGTATGGCTTGGTCCTGCTGGCTGATCGCTAGAGTGTTGTTGTCCTTCGTGAAGAGCACCTCTGGCGATGTGGTGGTAAGATATGCGCTGGTTTAGATGGCCGGTGAACTCGAAAGGGACACTGTTCTGCAATGGAGCGCCGCTGAACGGGCCGCAGATCGTCTGGCGTCAGGTATATCGGGCATGTGGACGCAGAGCGCGCGGGAAAAGGCGAGTGACAAACCCTTCTCTTCCGAGAATATCTAACACCAACTGCCTAAGATGGTGAAAGCCATTTCGTGGCAACGTCAGAGCTATTTGTAACTTTTGTGATGTCCTGAGAGCAGGGTCGAGGTGGTGGGAGCGGAGTCTACAAGTACGTAGATGATGCAACCTTGGCAAAGGCGTAGATAATTGTCAGGCGTGCCGAGCAAGACAATCGAAGTGCCACACCCAGGCGTCTCTGTTAACTACCGGCAGACCAGGCATTTCGTACCTACTGCTTGCTGTTCCCCATACCGTATCGAAAAGAACAAGTGCTGATACTACAACTTCCCATGCCAGCTCGAGTACTGTGCGTTTAGCACGGCAAGGGTTGGCAACTCCTTCCTTGATCGCTAGAAATGACGCACTAGTTTGTAGCGGGACGACAGAGAAACCTACAGAATGGCGCTAGACCTCGCCCCGACCCTCGCTTGTGGGTAACGACCGAATGAGCGCAGATAAACCATCACCTACACGCTTATAGTTTATTCGACCAGGAAGAACTCGTTCGCGCAGCTCACCTGATTGATAGCAACAGATGTCAGGGAGTCGCTGATAACGGTCTCCAGAGGGTATTGTAGTCCTCCCCCGATCAAAGTGACCTTTTATCCACGTACGATTATAGATCACGAAGCATCTGAGTTGGCGACTTGTTTGGTCTTCTGTACTTCTTACGTAGGGACACAAAGGGGAAAGTGGCGTATTTTGGGAAACTGCGCGTATAACTGTTATAAGGCTTAGTTGGGGTAGGTGGTTGGTTGACCTTTTAGCAGTAGCCCAACAGAACAATACCTTAACAATATGGTTTCGTCGGCAGGACATGAGTGGCTGGTCGTGAGTTCAAATCTCACGTCCACCATAAAAAAAAACTTTTTAACGAGAGGCGAATTTCCTCATGTACAGAATCTGATAAAACGCTCTCCTCCCTGGGTCCCCAGATATTGTTCAGAACTTCGGACTAGGCACGTACGACCCCATACGAAAACCAAAGACCCCGCTGTTCAGAAGGGGGGGAGAGTGTCATAAGGCTTAGTTTGGGTAGGCGATCGGTTAACGTTTTATCAGTAGCCCAACAGACTATTGTCTTAACATAGCACCGTTATCTTCGCACGGGCAGAATGATTACGGGCGCATAGGGTACCGTGGCGCCTGTGACCTGCAGTGCAGGTACACGCCGACGACACCACGTTTTTTCACCTCGCGGGGCTCTCCCCCCACAGCTCCTATCGTCTTCCACTCCACCAGCATTGTCAGTAGCCGTAGCAGCTCCCCTCCATGAAAAGGCCAAGATCGCTTCAAGTGCGCCTGCCTCGCATGATTCACATTACAAAGTAACGAGGACGATTTCGAGAGGATGTGCAAGTCAGTGGATTTTGCATTGCGCCTGGGACTGTGCAATTCGAACTTGTAACGAATTAGATGAAGCTGGACGAAAGTACACAAGGAGGGGCTGTTGTCCAACCAAACGAGGCGTGAATTGCTCGAAATCAACTGCACGACGGAATCCCACCTAGAGTATCACCACGCTTGCAACGCGTGCCAGACATCCACCCGGAACGAAGGCCTGGTTGCAAGGGATTCCAACACGTGTACACCCCGACCTGTACGTTCTGAGCCGCCACTCCGACTCACGACTCACATTGGATGGGTAACGCGCCTTCGCCCTGGCACCGTGGATCGAGTCCGTGACGAACGGCGTGTCGCTGACTATAATCAGGGCCTGAATCTCCTCGATACCCAAGGCGAGCGCGAGGGAGGACCACTGCGCACCGGAAAGGACTGGAGCACGCTGATCCTGCTGTTGAGCGACCGATGTGCCGTAAATGAATGACAAGGAGGGGTGAGGGGTGACCACGTGCGGCAGGACCAGAACCCCTCGCGTGCAGCGTGCCTCTGTCAAGGGATAGACCGAAGTCTGTCTGCAGGCACCGGAAATTGCTGTCAAACAATCGTCAGATAGTGGGTCTGTGTATGAGTTAGGGTTGATTATGGGGCGAGGCTGGCGTTCAGGAGCCAGGATCCGGTTTGTTCATCGTTAGGAGTCAGGCTCCAGCTTCACAGTGCAGTAGTAGATGTATCGAAACAACAACCAATCCCGGCCGGCATCAGAAACAAACCAGCAGTGTGCTTGGCCCCCGCTCGCACCTGCAGCCCTGCGCTTCCTTGCCGGACGTCCAGCGCGAACAGCCCGACGGTTTCACCAAAGACGTGGAAGTGCCATTCCCCCATCCCCGCTGCTTCAGCCGCCTTGATATCCAGAGTACTACCGTGGTAGCCGCCTGACCCTACGCTATCGACCCCCGATCCCCCGCGTGCGTAGCCAATATCGTTCATATCAAGACCCATAGGCACGGACAGGGGGTCCCATAGCTGCCGCTGGTAGTCGGAGAATGCCTTGGCGAAGTTTTGGTCAGGGAACAGACGAGGCACGCCACAGTTAGGTAGTGGTATCATTGCTGTTTTGAGGAAGTAAACCAGAAAGAGGTGCACATATCCAGGCAAAAACCGTAGCAACGTCAACTGTAAATTCCTTATCATACGACAAGCTTTGAAGTGGGATAACCAAAGAAGCTCAGGAGCTTAGGACGCGGAGGGTGACCTTTGAGAAGTTCAGGTTGTCGGTATATTTCTCGCCTAAAGAAAATGCAAGGCGGATGCTGTGCATGGGATCCTCGATGTCGTTTAGTAACAAGTATTGTCCGTGTGCCACACCAACGTGCTCCCATCTATCAGCCGTACTTCGTACCTTTGGTGATAGTCAACACTGCTAGGCCACTAAACTCAGTTCCGCCTGCAAGAGACATTCCTTTACAGAAACGTGAATTGCGTGATCCCACCACAGTGCTCTGTATAAGTACAGCAGCTTGCCTCCTCGTACCTGCGATGCTAAGCGAGCAAGCGTGAGTCGCGCATAGGCGCTCACGTGCAAGCCGGGAGGTTTCTGCTGGCCCTCCTCGGCCACCGGCTCACCCCCACCCCTGTCGCCGCCCTCTCCTCGCAACGCGCTCGAATAAGCGCGCTCTAGATCGAGCTGGGGCAGAGCTAGATCAGTTTCGCCTCTCAGCATTACATGGCTTCCGCAGGAGAGACAAGCCCTCGCTCCGGGAAGGCTCCACTGGAATCTGTAGGCGCCGCGGATCTGCGGGTTCGTGCCATTCCGTGAGTTAGTATTATGTGCTCCTAGCTGTCGGGGTTCGGCGTTACGGGTGGTGCCAAGACTGGCATTTTGCACGAGCTGTGCCTTCTTGGGCCCAAAGTGCAAGAGGGATATGTATGAAAGGATTGATTCAACGACAGAGTTCTGCATTGTTTCACGAGCACCGTCGAACTTCAAAATGACTAAGAACGCACTATTTTCAATCGTTTCTCGGAGAGGAAACTTGTATCATTCCACTGGGATGGGCGCACACTGGGATGGGAGAAAACACTGGGATGGGCGCAAGAAAACGGTGTGAATACTACGTGCGCCACTTCTTTCTACGCGTTGGAAGTGGACTGCGCAACCCTACATTACTACCCACGTTCAGGCACAGGTACCGAACGCTGTTCAAACCCTGCAGTTCCAACGTTCAGAGAAACACAACAGGGTTGACGTCGTGACAAACAGGAATTCCTCGAAATGCTGCTTCCACTCGCCCGTTCCATCGCCATATCCTCGGCCTCTTCCCGCGCATCTGAACCTTCTTCCTCTGCTTCTGCAGCGGACAAAAGAGGCAGCGCCTCAAGCACAGCCACCTCTAGGTCGACCTGGTTATCGACGCAATGCGAAGAAGTCTTCTTAGGCGAACTCATTCGGTAGGTGGGAGTCTAGATGGTGAACCTCAACATATCGGTTGAAGGTTATTTGAGTTGGATAAGGCGACTGCTATTTGGAATCAAAGGCGTGGGTTGATGCAATTCCTGTGAAGTAGCAGGTACAATAAGAGAAAATATGTTTTAACAGTATTTGTGACTTCGAAGTAATAATCTAACTTTGCGATAATAGACGGCATGGGTGTATCTAAAGGCGTTGATTGGTTGTTGATGGCTCGTTCGTCTTCTTGATGTGTGTGTTACCGGCCTGCCAGTCGGATAGGATTGAGAAGCAGGAAATTAACAGCGATGGATACAATTAAACATGTGGTTTCTACGTGAGCCGGTCCGCACGGAGAGCCTCGTCTCTATGTCGACAGTGTCACGAAACTACGTGGGTCGTTGCAGCTTGGTTCCCACTTGCCCTGTCACAAATGCTAACGGAGCATCCCTCTCGCAGAATGTATACGAAGTACATCTTCACTATACTACCGTAGCGATGTTCAACCCGAACTGTGTGCTCAAACATGCAGGTCGTGGTAATGTTCTCACCTGTGACCCCGTGTGCACCACGACGTCTGCCTGCGGCCACGGGTTCCACAGCTCGCGCCCCAACACCCTCCACATATCTTCTAGAGCCCCCCCCCCCGCTCTGTGCATCCTACCGTCATTATCACCACCTCCTGGTCGTTCCGATCCCCCGAAGATGCCACGGGATACCCTCCCGGCGGTGAGCCCCGTACCACTCACGAAAAGTAATCGGAAGTCGCACGCGGAAGATTCGTTGTGGGAATGACGGTTACCGCTAACTTCGCCCTTGTTGCGGTCGGGAAGAGCGGGGGGGGACAACGGTGATGACATCGTGTCCCCGTCGTTTCTTGCTTGGGTTGATTGCGATAGACCGGTCGATGAAGCAGTGGCCGTAGAGCCGGCGGCAAGGCGTAAAGCGGCTCGAAGGGCTGGAGGCTCCCGCCGATCCGACCACGCCTGTTGCACGCAGGGGGGTGAGATAGGGAAAGAGGAGCATTTGAACCAATACGGGGAGGGGGGCGGGGCAGGACTGTAAGAGAATGGGGGACGGGTAAAATATGCAGTGACGCACTTACAAAACAACAGGATATACTGGTAAAATCTACTGGTAAAATGTAGTTGGCCAAAGGTGGATGACTACCTGTCACCCTTGTAGGTCAGGGGGGAGGTAGGGCCAAGGGGACGAGTGGCGAGCTGGTTCTGTCGGTTCCACGCAAGGCATCATAGTTGTTCATGAAGTGTCAATACCATATTAATTAACCATGGAACAGTGGCACAAATGTCAAGCTGAAAACAGCATAAAAAGCACTATCACTGTTCGAGTATCCCAGTATCTTAGTGTACTAGACGGCTATGGCATACGCATGGCCGATGAATATTTCCCCTCCGGCTCTTGAGCGTTACTGTTGCTGTTTACAGGCAACTATGACTCGGGCGTTGCCGGGAGAAAACGTGAGCAAGATTTAAACTCACCTTGAGTGTGGTGAAGCCCCCCGTCCGAGAGTCTGCGTTGTCCACCCCGTCCAAAGAGATGGTGTAGTGACGCTGCTCTTGTAGCGTCTCGAAGAAAAATGCATAAGGCTGCCCTGGGACGAGGAGCCGCGTCTGACCGGGCGCAGTCCGGCAACAAACCCGAACAAGGAAAGTCAAAGTTCGGCCAGATGACTCGCGCCGAGGAGCTGCGCGGTGAAACTGGATATGTTTACCCCTGTCGCTTCTTCCCCATGGGGTGGTTTTATTTTTTGTGAGAGTCCTGTGGCTTATGCTTGCAACATGTTGTTATCTTTCCTGCAGTCCTTGTTTTTGCTTCATCGACCGCAGGCAAACACAACCGTGCATACGAGCGACGATAGAACGGGGTGGTACCTGCTGTCACGCGCTCGCAGGAAGCTGTGCAGCCAAGAGGCTCTGTCAAATAATGTGACCTGCCTCACGAAAAATATATAGACAAAGTGATACAACCACATGGGCAATTGTGAGCAGCTTGTGTTCTCCTGGTGCTGGGAACGTCGAAATTACACTTTCAAAATACTTACGGAGCCAGTGCATGGAAGGGGCTCAATACACAGCAAGAAGGCGGGAACCATCAAGACGGGGGGGGGGGGGGGGGCAACCCTTGCACCACACAAAAAAA
>JAYJME010005557.1:0-10004 GCA_036873775.1 Costaria costata
ATCGGGGAATTGGTCTTGGCCCGCGTGTGGTTCCAGTGTTATGAGAGGGGATTTATCGAAAAACGCCGAAAACACTAATTTAGACCCTAACCCTAACCCTAACCCTATCCCTATCCCTAACCCCGACCCCGACCCGACCCATATGAGCTTTTTCTGGAAAAAAACAGTTTTTTTTTTTTTGAAAAATTGGTGGACCATACTCAAGTCAAGTTACAAAATATTCCCCGGTTTCTATACTATATCCTAGATAATAATCCAGACATGCGCCGAAGGCTACTGCAGGGAGGAGTGCTTCTGAGGCTCCTGCACTTGAGGAATTCAGAATTATCTGTACGTACCCAACGCCCAACCCAAAAAACTTTCTTGGATAAAAAGAAAAGTGCTTTGTTATTATACGTTATACGTATCATATCATACGAGTATACTTCGTATTCTCGATGAACAACCTCATCATAATTACTTATTAATAGTATATGTACAACAAAACTTGCTGCAAAATAATAATAAGATTCCGACGGTTTTGGGTTAACCAACCCCTTAAGAGCCGGAAAAGGTTTTTGGGGACAAAACTGCTTGGAAATAATGTGGAAAGTTTTTTGGGGTAGTAAAAGGGTTTGGAAACGGTTTTTGGGGACAAAAGTACTTGGAAATAGTGTGTGATACTTTTTGGGGTGGTAAAAGGGTTAAGGAGCTCCGTCATCCACAGAAAAAAAGAGTTTAGCCAAAAAGTTCTTCGTACCTTAATACGTATCATCTTAGCACACGTGTCACCCGTTACAGAGTACTGGTATACTTCGTATATGTACTCGAATTTTCCCACGCAGCTTGCAAAATATGAGTTTCGACGAAATTTTCGATCTCACAACAAACTGAAGTTTTTCAAATTTTATAAAATATGACAAGTCTACGCAGCTATTACGGGGGACCATAGTAAATAGGACCAAATACTGTTAGCAAAAATAGGGAAATACGTTGGTTTTGGTGTCTACAGTAGGTTCTATTGTGTCTACAGTAGGTCCTATTAACTACGCACCAAATATTGTTAGCAAAAATAGGGAAATATATAGGTTTTGGTGTCTACAGTAGGTCCTATTGTGTCTCCAGTAGGTCCTATTAACTATGGTCCCCCGTAATATACACCACCTCATGACGGTAGGTTAGGCTCTAGACGATCTAGATCGTGATCTACCTGTCCTGTGTGTGAACCTGCTCCTGCTGTTAGGCGTACCTCCTTCTCAAGGGCATGTGGGCGGGGGCAATGTTCGGCGCGAGGAAGATCAAGGCTCTTCACGATCTGGTGAGGGTCAGAGCGGGACGGCCCATTCATTTCTTGCATTTTATTTTTAATTTCGTTTCGACGGATTGTGTCCGGCAATGTGTATCGTTTCGACCCGATTGTGTTCGGCGGTGTTATGGTTCCTGTCCGATTGTGTCTGTGGATGTTATCGCTGTGTCGGAAATTTGTCTAGGACATGAAATCATCCTGTCTAATTTTGTTAACGTCCGATTTTTTTTCAAGCGATGTTTTCGTTGTGTCGGATTGGGTCTAGACAGTATAATACCGTTCTGTGTGACCGTGTCAATCGATGTTGCCGTTCCGTCCGATTTTTATTTCCAAGCGATGTTTTCTGTGTATCAGATTAGTGTCTAGACACATAGTATCGATCGTCCTGTCCGATCGGGCCCAGCAATGCCATCGCTCCGTCCAATTTTGTCAGCCGATGCTATGGTTGTGTCGGGATTGTGCTTATGCCATAATATCGTTCTGATTGATTGTGCGTATGCCATGGTATCGTTCCTTCCGTTTTTCTCAAGCGGTGTCATCGTTGTGCCGGATTTTTATCTGCATTGATTAAATATTTTTTGTCTGATTTTGTCAAGCTATGTTACCGTTGTGCCGGATTGTATCTAAACATTTATTTCATCATGCCTCCGATCGTGTGCATCGATCGATGGTATTGTTCTGTGGGATTGTGTCCATAGATACTATCGATATGTCCGATTGTGTCCAACAATGATATCGTCCTGTGCTAATTGTGTTCGTCGATCTATGTTATCGTTCTGTCCGTTTGTGTCCATCGAGGTTATCGTTTTATCGTCATCCCCCGCTTGTGTCCATCGTTATCGTTTCGTCTTGTTATGCCAGCCAACTTTTTTTCGCTGTGTCCGAATTAATGGATTGTTTGAAAGGATTTGGTGGGTTGATATTTTGATGCCACTGATTGCCGGATTGGTGGATTGATTGATTTTATGGATGGACGGACTTATCCATTGATTGATTGGGTGATTTGTTCGTTGGTTGATTGATTGGTTGGTTGGTTGGTTGATTGATTGGTTGGTTAATTTATTGATTGATTGATTGACTGGTTGGTTGACTGATCATTTTACAATATGTTAGCGCGGATCTTCATGTGGGTAGGCTGTTCACATATAGGGGCTAGGAAGCAAGCCCAGGCCTGCTGGTGAGATCAAGGTAGGGGCGTAGACCCAACCCAAACCCTCTAACCCTGACCCCAACCCGCACCCAAAACAGGCCAAAACCGGCCAAAAACGCGGCTGCGCCGCTTGCGCATCAATAGATAAAAATTCCGATAAACGTATGCACTGCGGATCTGCCTACCCAATTACAAAGACAAACACTACCTGAAAGATCCGCGCTAACAGATTGTAATACCTACTCCTGATTGATCGATTTATTGGATGATTGATTGATTGATTGATTGATTGGCTGATTGGTTGTTTGATTGGTTGATTGATTGATTGATTGATTGATTGATTGAAAGATTGATTGGTTTATTTATTGATTGGATTGATTGAGTTATTGGTTAGTTGATTGGTTGATTGGTTGATTGGTTGACTGGTTGATTGGTTGATTGGTTGATTGGTTGATTTAATTGATTGATTTGATGGATTGGTTGTTGTTGATTGGTTGGTTGGTTGGTTGATTGATTGATTGATTGATTAATTGATTGATTGGTTGGTATTGATTGATTGGTCGTTGGTTAACTGATTGGTTGATTGATTGATTGATTGACTGATTGATTGGTTGGCTGATTGTTGATTGATCGATTGGTTATTGATTGATTGGTTGGTTGATTTATTGATTTTATTATCTAT
This sequence comes from Costaria costata, assembly GCA_036873775.1. Lineage (NCBI taxonomy): Eukaryota > Phaeophyceae > Laminariales > Agaraceae > Costaria > Costaria costata. Next base: position 3,118 of record JAYJME010005557.1, read on the forward strand.
CGACGGAGCGATACGTTTAATTATCTTCGCGATGTGCGTGTGTTTGTTCTCGCGCTTTTCTCGTGGACCAGATACGCGACGACAAGTACCTGGAGGGTCTTCAGCTGGAGAACATGCCACCCCAGGGCCACGGCTTTTGAACCGAAACGGACAGACAAGAGCCAGCTTCATAATATTCTGATAATCTTATCCAACTCCAGTAGTCAAGAGGATCTGCGACCGCACGAGTCCCCACGACGGCGGCGCCGGCGGGGAGGCCGACGTCCGCGGGGGACCGGAGCGGGCTGGATAACAATAGAGCCGGCTTAATAATTTTCCGACAATTTTCTCCGCATCTAGTGCATTTACTTGCCTCTAGAAGAAGAGTCTTTGGTCGGAGAACATGCCGCCACAAGGTAACGGCCGTCGTTTTTTTCTTGGGGTATTTGATCCATGCTACAATGGAGGTTTTTGAGTGAAATGGAAGGGCAGCCCAACAAACAAACGCAAGGACTAGCATTGCAACAAATCATATTGCTAAACACGATTGACATTCGGACGGTTTGGGGTCAAGAAGCCCCGTTATTCAGAAACAAAAAAAGCCCAAATGTGCAACCTCTATCGTAGCACGCGTCCTTTTGTTGCCCTCGACGTTGGCGCGGTATAGTATTACTTGTACTTTTTTCGGGTTTCGGGACGCGCTGCTCGACCGGGATATTTTTGGTTCGGGATGTCCTCTCTTTTTGAGTCTTGAAAATCACGGCCTGGGGAGAGACGGTTGCCCGCATCGGACAAGATCATCGATCGATTCCCACTTCATGCTCTTGACCAATCGGGGCAGACACTGATTTTGATTCATGATCTGTATGATCTAGCTCATGTTTGCCCGGGTGGGAGCCGTATGTAGTCTGCATGATATACATCTATATATAGGGCGTGTTTCTTGGCGCTGGATCTGCACTCTTACCAAATCCTGCACATCATCTGATGACGACTTGTTAGGATCTCTACCTGGCACTGTAGATGATGTGTACGTAGCTCGGGATGTGTGCGATGAGTGGAAGTCTGTTTACCGGTGTCTTTTGTCAGTTGATGGGTTTGGGCAGCCGGAAACAGTTTTTGGGTACCAAACTACTTGTGATAGAAGTGTTAATTAAGCCTGTTGCAACCACAGTTTGGACTCGGTTTGGTGTGCATTGTCCACCCCGGCCCGAAACTTCTTACGGCTCCCGTGGAGTTTCCCATTTTTTTTAAAAATGTTTCTTGGATGGGGATTCGGGGCAATGTTTTTTTCTTTTTTTTTTTCTTCATGGATCGAACGCGTGTACTGCTGTATTTATTTTATTTTTATTTTTTTCTCTGGGTTGAACGCGTGTACCAGGGTACTACTTGAGTAGTCACCTAGGGGAACAAGCGTTGGATATGATTCCCGGCCACCACACTGCCATACTCGAGACCCCAGACAGCGGGGTACTGTGTATATTAAAACAAACCAAAAACAACTCAAATTACCAATCGTTTTTTTTGTTTTTTGCACCCACACAGAAATCACACCCACTTGGCTTGTTTTTTCATTACTACCACGTGTGTCTTAATACTGCGGGGACACACACGCATCACCCTTCAGGTTTGCCTATCAAGCAGGTCTCACGTTGCCGCTCACAGTTGGTAGTTTTTCCTTTGTAAAAGTTTGTTGTATTATTGATCTTTGCTGAAGGGGATGGAAATCGTTCGGACGGAGTGGGCGACTCCTATCTTGACTCGTCGCCTCTTTTGCTTTTCCCTAGACGCAAATGCCATCCAAGTACTACGTAAATCCCTTTTCCTCTATTTCCAAATCCTGGAACCTAGGCCTTTGCTGGCTTCCAGGGCAATACCATAACACTTTTACGTACACGTACAGCGACTATAAATAACAAAAAAAAAAGAGGTGGAGGGGCGGCGGCGATGATATAGCTCCGCGGTCTTTGGTGCCCAGCTCTGTTGTAATCATGCTGGAAACCAAATCCCGGCTTGCACAGCGACGTTTTTTTTCGTTCGACGAATTTTGACCGTTCGACGAGTTTTGACCGTTTACGAAACGCGCTTCGCGCTCTCGGCCTCCGGCGGCTCCTGCGACTAATTATATTTCTGCACCTTGTGGGTGGGAGCAGGGTGCCAAATGGGATAAAATCCGGGTGGGATCAGGTACGGGTGCAAAGTAACTTTATCCCCCCTTAGGGGGGTAAAAAAGTCGTACCCCCCTACGGTAATTATATAGGTTTTACTCCCAATTTGGTTCTACTCCAGATGGTTCCAGGATTTCTGATATGGTTGCAGGATATCTGATATGGTGCTAGAGGCCCTACGCGCACCGGACAGGTATAGGGTGGTTCCGCGCTACGCGCTCCACGGTTGATAACATTCACCCGGTGTGTGGGATCCTATTACCAATGGGATGGGCCCACTTTGGGTGGGACGATGGACCAAGTTCCCTGTGTCGGGGGGGTAAGGCCACGGTACAACCCTAGGGGGACAACGAGTGTTTAGCGGTCCGGGTGGGATCAGGAGAGCAAGGCCTAATTTGTTTTCCCGCTTTATATTCTTAGAAAGAACTATCCAAAATAAAGTTCTTTGCTGTACGATGTGGAAGACCCTACAGGTTTTTTCCGGAAATCCAGAAAAACTTCAACCCCGGAAAAACTCGCCTCGAAGGTTTTTAGGTATTCCCAGTTTTCTATGTTTGTTTAGGCACAAGTTGAGGAGCATTGGGCAGCCGCACCGCTCGCGCTGTGCCACCACTCGCGAGCGCACAAGGCTGACCAGGGTCGTCCCCAAGATCCTTTGCAAGCCATGGCCAAACGCAGAAGGCGCAATAGCTTTCTGTGCTCTCATGGTCGAGTTGACAACGTGACCGCACCAAGGTGGCCGACCGACTGAAGTCGCTGAGGGCAGTAGCTCAAGCGTTTGTGGCGTTGGGCGTTGTAGCACGCGGAGTTGGTGATGGATTTCACTCCCTAAGGCACCGACACTTGCCTGCGAGTCAGACCGACTGCGGTGGGACCACCACACGGATGGTTCCCGCGAGCGCTGCTGCTGTAGTGACGGTTCTGTGCCGGGAAGTCGATTATTTGCGAGCCAGCTGCTCGTGGTCGATAAGATTCACCCACATGTTTGAATTTGGGAAACTACGCAACTTTCAGGAAAAAACGAAATAAACACGTATCGTTAAGACCGACCCGAAAAGACTCTGAAAAGGCCGGAGAAAGACCACTAGGAATCTTCATGACTACCTGGGGCTGCAGAATGACCAACGTGCAGGGATAGTAGTTTTACGGGAATGCAATCACAGCAAGGCCTACGTGTTAGTGATCTGGTGGTACTGCATACTGCCTGTATAGTTAAAAACATACTTCGTATTCGGGTGAATGTAAGCTTCCTAAAAGGCAGGTCATAATAACGTGTTTGGTTCAGGAGGTGTGACGCTTTCCGTAGGTTTCCGATGATGGCCTGCTGTCCTGTCATTTTCTGTCCTTATATCCACCCATAATCCGCACGCGCCAACATTGATCGTGCATCACCTCCTCCGCACGATCCCTCTCTCCACAGCTCGCCAAAGATGTCCTTGGGCTCCATCATCACCATGCGCCTCGTCGCAGCTCTACTTACGGCACTGCTAGTGGTGCTGCTGTAGGAGTGAACGGCCAGGCCAACCCGTTCAGCGCGTTCGGCGAGGTTTACCCACCAAAGGTTCATGTTTCCATGATGCTTCGCCACGTCACCTATGATGGTATCTATGATGGTAAGTGAGCTTAGAGAAAGGTCTCGTTTCCAGCTGTTGCCCCCAACTCCCTTTCGGATGCCGCACCCGGAGTGCAGAGGCGTTTTATGCTGTAGGGGTGCACCTGGAAGTTTCCGAGGATCCTCGCTGGAAGAGCCAGCCGTATAACCCCACCCCAAAACCCGAATGTTGATTAAAAAAAGTACGCTTAACCCTTCTACCACTGCACTGCGCAGAAACACGTATCTGACTCTAATTCCAAGTTATTTGTGCCAAAAACGGGACTGCAGTACTAAAGGGGGTTAACTCGAAGAACAACTCCATGGCCTACGTAGGTGTATGAAGGAGAGAAATACTGTAAAACACGAACGTATTTTGGTACAGTGGACGCGTGCTACGATAGAGGTTGCACTTTTCGGCTTTTTTGTTTCTGAATAACGGTGGCTCCGTATTCCAAAATCGTCCGAATGTCATTCTTGTTTAGCAATATGAGTTTTTGTAATACCTACAGTAGTCCATGGGTTTGCTCATCGGGCTTCCCTTCCAGTTTACTCAAAAAACAGTTTTCGGGTGTGATATGGAGCTCCTAAGGTGAAGAGCCTCAGAAACAAAATGGTGCACCTCTGTCGTAGCACGGGTCAGTAGTAGCTACTCGGTTGGGGAGACCAATCAGTCAGAAATATTTTCGCCAAAACATGCTACCCCTATCGCAGCATCCGGAGTGCAGACAAGCGTTGCGAGCTGGGCGGTATGCTCCGGGTCGCTAGGCGCAAGCGTGAACGGAAACCCAGGCAGATCGGCAACCTCAGTATTTTTTTGTTCCTACTCTTAACAGATGGTGGGTGCTTCGGAGATTAGGATCTTTCGTCCGGAGTTTCTTGCCTACGAAATGGAGGCGCCCCATATATTACAGCATTTTTCAACCATAGTACAAGCGCTTAACTACTACGTGGATCACAGGACGAACAGCGGCGAGCTTGAGAAAACATAATAACTTTGATGATTGAAAGCCGTCGAGCGGAGGACATGCTGAACCCGAGACCGCGATGATCGAGGTCGGAAGCACACTTAGCCCCTTTCGGACTGCACTCACTCCCGTTTTAGGCACAAATAACTCGGAATTAGAGTAATATACTCGTATGTGTTTCTGCGTTTCTGTACAGTGCAGTATAATAGTAACAGGGCTAAACGCTGGCCGCAGGTATATAGGCCGAGAGGTATTTTTATCGTACCTGCGCTGATCGAGCTTTTGTGAACAGAAAGCGAACGAGAGGCTCCGAAAACAACAAGGAAAGTTGTCGCTCCTGCGATATATCGTTTCCCTCGCCGTCTCGTCGCGAGTAGGCTGACGGCCGTCCAATCTGCAGCGTTGTAGGCTCTATGAAACAGTCTCGTTCTACGGGGCCGGGTTGATAAGTTATGGCGAGAGATTGAGGCTGGTCAGCTTCTCAAAAACACCTGAAATTTCATGATGTGCAGCCCTGTTTGGCCTGTCTTCAACGTTTTTACATACAAACGTGCAACGCATATCATACGGTGGTAGTGGACGGTGCCCAGGTTCTACGAAGTTTGTGATTGACCTATACTCCCCGGCTCGCAAGGATTCATTTCACAATCCTAGCCGCCTCCACAGAATAATTGCAAAGAGTGACTTTTCTGCGCCCCCCCTCCCCCGCTCCTTTATCCCCCATCCTGGCCGGGTACACTCGTGGAGCAGAACACTCCCAGACAATACATACCAGGGTTATAATTAGGTGATGAAATGTTGCGCAGTTGCACCATTTTCCTGAGAATTTGGCTTAGCGCACCACAAAAAGAAGTAGATGTGCGGCTTGCCACACATCCGTTTTCGCCTCCCGCACCTTTTTTGGCGCTCTAGTCAAAAAAATGTGTGGGTCTGTTTCGCCGAAAGCGATTTGTTTTTTTTGGGTCTCTTTCTTTGGGGCCCTTTTTTGTGATATTTTCGACAATTTCATGCTGAATTTCTTTGAGGATTTCCTTTTTGAGGGGACTAATTTCAAACTTATGACGGTTTTCTCTGCCCGAGGATGAAACAAGGCTTCAAAGGCTCGCAAATACAGAGGAATAGATGGTTTCAATGATTCGAATGGTGATCTATCTATGTATCTACGATCTGATGAGAAAAAAAACGCTTACATAAATATCCCCGTGATAATAATGCCTGGGTGGTTCAAGACTCCTGCCCGCAGCAAGCTTTCGGTGGCACGACTTGAGCTCTTGATGCGGCTGTTTTTGTCGTACAGGAAACGAGGCTTTTATCTGACAAAGCAGCTTGATATCCTTCGTGAAACGGCCGTTATTTTCGACGATGCCCTTGCAAGGAGCAAGTATCAAACACTGGAACGAACGAGCAAGAGATATCGTCTTTGGCTGCGATGATAGCGTTGTATAGCAGTTGTATAGCAGCTGTTGTATAGTATGTTACATAGCAAAGGCGAGTTGCTGCAGGCTGCTACTGTAGTGGAAAATTGCGGTGATAAGGGGGCGAATTAATTGATTTCAACATTTCGAAGATTCTTCAGAGTTGACCTGCTCGCTGACATCCATGTAGTTATGTGCAGCAGGCTCTGTCTGTGCTTCTTTCTGTGTTCTTTGCAAGACGAGCCAAGGAGACACGCAATTTGAAGTAATTTTACGCACATATGTCCAAACTTCGCGCACCACGTGCTGGAGCACTAATTATAACTCTCATACGTACCGTACTTGGTACATCGAATTTCCTATGTAGTGGCGCCAATAACGAATCGATTTTCTGCTATTGCACGGCCGTTGCTTTTGTTTTTGCCTGTATCGCATGCCCCTTCGCCAGTCTTTCTTCATCGCCACTGGGATTGACTCCACTACACGTGCCATCGTGAACATCCTTACCCCGGTTCAGCAACGAGCTCAGTTTGCTGTCCGCATGATCAGCAACAACCGCGACCTGTCCAGTGCTTTCCCGTGCTTTCCCTGTGGCCCTCTACCGGCCATTGGAGGGCGCCAGTACGGTTGTGCCCCGGCCGCGCAGCTCGATGGCCATCGCTGTGTGCGCTGCCATCAAGCTCCGCGGCCGGTAGACGACCACGGTGTTGGCGCTTACGATCTTGGTGGGGGTGGCAGCTCACAAAGCGGTGACCATCGAGCTGCG
>JAYJME010005558.1:0-10002 GCA_036873775.1 Costaria costata
GTTGGCGGTATGATTACTGTACTGCAGCAGTATTAGCATAGACGGGCAGGTTCTCCCTACTAGTCGGCCTGGTACCTGGTGACCCTGTCTGCCATCTCCTTCCTGCTTTCGTCTACCGCGGTTCCCGTTCTACTCTTCTTCCTGCTGCCCCCCCTGTCCTCACTCCCCTGGGCAGCTTTCCATCTACTCCTTCTGTTGTCTACTCCTGCCGACGCTGCTGTACGCTCTCGAGTGCATTCCTGGGGACGGCAACTCGCTTGGCTTATATTTCCTGTATACTCCGAGTGCAGCAAATATTATACGTACCCTGGTATATAATATACATATATTTGCTTGTCAACAACAATATAACAATAATCAATAATCAAAATATGAAATACGACAAGATCAACCAAGCTAGCGGGAGCACTTTTGACACGAAACTGAGCAGAAACCGCCATGAACTGTGCGAAGTGCGAAACGGTGACCCGTTACCACCGTTCCGCGGTCGACGGAACCGCGGTTTGTCTACGGTTTCAAGTTAACCGCACCGTTAAATAACCGATCTAACGGTGTTTGGCACCGTAGCTTGATGCACACGGTGCGGTGCGGTTTCGATTACATTCTTACGGGGCGGCTCGGTGCGGTTTTAAGAAATCGGAAATCTTACGGCGCGGTTCGGTGCGACTTTCATATATTGGAAATCCTACGGTGCGGTTCGGTGCTGCTGTTATATTTCCTACGGTACGGTTCGGTGCGTTTTTCAGATGTCGTGAACCCTAGGTGCGGTTGGGTTGTTTTTTTGTGCTACGGTGCGGTTCGGTGCGGGTTTCCGATATCGCAAAACCTACGGTGCGGTGCGGTGCGGTTTTCAAGAGGGCAAAAATCTTGCGGTGCGGTTCGGTACGTTTTTTTTTTTTTTGCCACGGTGCGGTTCGGTGCGGTTTTCCGATATCGCAAAACCTACGGTGCGGTGCGGTGAGGTTTTCAAGAGGGCAAAACGCTTACGGTGTGGTTCTGGTGCGGTTAACCGCACCGAACCGCACCGAACTGATAGAAAAGCCCGCACCGTAAAGAACCCTGGCAATTTCGCTCCGTTTCGCGCCCCTTTGGATTTTTTCGCTTTATTATACCAGTTACGTTACGTTGTCGCTGAGAAGTCTTTCCGCTGTTTTCATTTCCCTCGCCCCCCGTGATCGACTGCTCATCTATCAAAGTGAGCTCTCTTTACGTATGGTACGATCTTACAATGATACGGCAGCAGTGTGGTCATCCACATCTCGCACCGCTTGCATTCAGTTTCATTCATATCCCAATATATATATTATATATACCAGGTATTATTATACGTGAGGTGCCGTTTCAAGTAATCAGAGTACGTTTGATAATTATATAATTATAATGCATTACAGTTTGGTACAACTACGAAGCATTTCAACCTATTTCGTCCCTTTCAAGGCAATTCCAGTCTTCTCTCCCACAACAATGTGCTCATTCCTCGTCTACCCATCATCCAGAACATAGCCCCCCTCTACGGTACCTATTGATAGATGAAAGCCCTATTGATAGATGCAAGCCGGGTGGTGGTGACGTTTTGCATTCATTCGCTTATTGCCATCCTGACCACGCACACACACGCCGTTCCACTGCCCTTGCAAGGCAAATCCAGTCTTCGTTCTAATAGCAATATGTTCCTTCCTCGTCTACCCATCACAGAACATAGCCCCCCTCTACGGTACCTATTGATAGAGGCAAGCCCGGTGGTGGCGTTTTGCGTTCTTCGCTTATTGTCATCTTGACCGCGCACGCACACACGCCGTTCCACTGCCAACCAATACCAAGGCCTTGGGCTCGCTTCATTGAGCGGGCGTCGTTTGACGAAAAAACCCTTGTATTTGCGTTTGCCATCCGACAATCTATCTGCAGCATGACCTTCAACGTTGATCAGTTGAAAACCTCGAAAATATAGGAAACCTACGAAGTAGTTATTATTCTTACTCTTCTTGTTATTTGTTGTCATCTGGCAATGGTATGCAGCAACGCGGCATCATGAGATCCACTTCAGTCACTCAAACTATAATAATTCCAGAAAGAAGAAAGACCAACAGGTGAAACCAAAGAAAATGGCACGAAACTTCGCAACAATTTTAACTATCTTCTGTACGGTTCTGTGTGTGTGTTCTTCTACTCGTCGACATCCAGCGCACCCATTGTCCGTGCTGATTCTTCACCCTAGGAGAAACACGCTCTGTGGTCACAAGCAACGACACAGAGATAATGCATTACAAAAAAAAGGTACGTATCAATATATCAATACGTACTGACTATACTTCTGATGCTTTGTCTGCCGTATAATACGTAGTAAAATAGTACGTGTTATACCAGGTACTACAACAACTGTTATAGTATTAATAGTATCATACTGCTGTTCGTACCAGTTTTTTTTCTTTTTCATTACACAACCGGTGTGTGTGTTCTTCACTTAATTAAACCGGTAAATAATTTACAGCTACTAATAAGCGTTTGTGCTCAGCGAAGAACACAACTCTAAATCCTAAATAATAGCGGTCAACGTTGAGATAACAATGAGCCGCGAGAGCCTTAGCCAAAATAAAAGTTTCTTAACTGTTGTCGCGTACTGCTGTAGTACAGCAGTACCGTCATCGGGGAGCGCACTATACACCCCTTGGCAGTAGTGCACCGTCTTCGCGGCCTCGGCTGACCTACATAACATATCTGGACCATTACGGGCATACTACGCGGAGTCGGCGGCGGGCATCATCAGCCCGCCGCCGCGAAGCCCCCCTTGTGAGATATCATATGTCATCATGCAGCAGGTGCTTGAATATGAGAAGAGCCTAACCGTACTGGTGAGCTGTTGTGTGATTCGTACGGTCTCCGGAGTAAATATTTCAATGTGCGAAGAAGAGCAGCGGTGCTGAAGCAGCCACCCGCACGTGAGGGCAATCATCGCGAAACAGGCCAACAAAAAATGTCACGGCCGCTGCAAGCCGAGCAGCACGAAGTACAACGCACGCTCGCGAGACAACTCTCTCCGCTCATGTATCGCGCGCAAAGCCTGTTATCTGCTCGTGTGCAAGTGTACGAAAGAGCCGCCTTCACGACTTCATTATTATACTATTAATAACATCACCCTACAGCATTGCTGCAGTACTGTATTAATATTACGGGGGACCGTAGTTAATAGGACCTACCGTAGACACAATAGGACCTACCGTAGACACCAAAACCTGTATATTTCCCTATCGTTGCTAACAATATTTGGTCTGTAGTTAGTAGGACCTACTGTAGACACAATAGGACCTACTGTAGACACCAAAACCTATATATTTCCCTATTTTTGTTGACAATATTTGGTCCATAGTCAATAGGACCTACTCGTACTGTAGACACAGTAGAACCTACTGTAGACACCAAAACCTATATATTTCCCCATTTCTGCTAACAATAGTTGGGGTCCTATTTACTATGGTCCCCCGTAATATGTACCCCCGGAATAGTAAAAAGGTATGTAAATCAGACAAGGCTGCCTCATACTCGAGTAGGCGGTGTTCGTCCGTACGTTTCGTTCGTTCGTTCGTTCATTCGAAGAAGAAGAAGAAAATATCAACGAAATCCCGCCGCGTTCAAAACACGCCACGAAAAAAAACACACAGCGACGCGGTCGCACGCCGCCACCAACTCGGGACGGCCTGTGACGTAACAAGCCCAACGTGTAATATAGCTGCGCCCCCCCAGAGGCCCGCCCGCTTCTGCAGTCGCCGAGACTGCGCAACTCGGCCGACGCAAAGCTCTCGCAAAATCTGTGATAAAAGGCCGCCGACAGAGAGTACATCCCCCGCTGACAGCAGACAGCAGACAGACTATTGAAATATTGGAAAAAAAGCCTGTACGCACCCCGTAATGAAGAGTCTTTCTTGTCACATGGCAAAAAAAACGGCCTCGGTCGCTTCGCTCCCTCGGCTTCAAAATTTCTCATCATATTATACCCGTCGGTGGGTTATACCCGCGGGTAGGTTCCCCGGGCACACCAAAAGTGCACGTCATACCCTACCAAAACTTTGTAAGGATGCATTATGCTACAGCACAAGAAACAAAAAAAAGGGCGACCGTCGGACATTCAGGTTCGCCTTAACCCCTTTGGAGCCGGAAACGGGTTTTGGGGACAAAACTACTTGGAAATAGTGTGGGATACTTCTGGGGGTAGCAAAAGGGTTAAGCTGGCCAAATGTATAAACTTCACTCGCGATTGGCAACCGAAACATGTGGAAAGGCGCTTTTTAAGTTTTGCCCACGGTAGGGGTGGGGCGTGGGTAGGGCACCAACCCCCCCCCGTTTCTGGGGGTTTCCAGTATATGGAGGCGTTTCCCATCAGGGGGCGCTTGTAAAATCCGCGAACGGCAGAGATATTTTTGAACGTCGCGTGGACTTGCGAGAGCGCGGAGGAACGTACACGTAACATGGCATCCCTGTGAGTGTCTCCCTGTTTAGCCTATTAATACTTACAGAGTGAGGGCTACGGACTAAGAGAGGTCAAGTACAAACCTCTCTCGACACCTCTGAAGATATACGGAGGAAAAAAATGAGATTGGTACGCAGATAAGCAAAAGCCTGAATTGCAAAAACGTGCCTTATCTATTTAAGGCATTTGCCTTTAAACAAGAACTGAAACCTTGAGCGCCCCAATCCCCACCCAACACTAACATCAAGGGGTAAATGCTACCATGGTACTTAGTATATTTTAAACACTGCATCATACACCCCGTTTCCCCTGATTTTGGGAGTTCCGGCCTAATAACGGCGTTATTTTCAGGTTCCTGAAAGGTCTTTACGCGTGCCTGCCCGTGCCTTGCGAACAATAGGCAAAGTAGAGGCACGAAATCAGAGGTGCAGGCACCTCTTTTTACATAAAACGTAGTTCAGGCATTCTTCCAGGCATGTCGTAAAGGCAAGGGCGCAAAAGCAGTAGAGACACACTGTATCCTATATATAAAATAAAATAAAAAACGTCAGGTGTGAGATGGAGTATTTCGTCGAAACTCATGTTTGCAAGCTGCTTGTGAAAAACTTGATGTTTCGATCGCGCGTACATACGTACTGCGGGTTTTATAATGATCTCATGAAGGATACATGCATCCCCTTTTCCCTGAAATTTGGGAGTTCCGGCCTTACGACGTTATTTTCACGTGCCTGAAATGGTACCTGTCTGTGCCTTAACCCTTCTACTACCCCAAAAAATATCCCACACCATTTCCAAGTAGTTTCGTCCCCAAAAACCGTTTCCGGCTGTAAAGGGGTTCATGCCACGCAGGATCCCTCAGGAATCTGTTGTCGAGCAGGCGCGCGTAAGAGTTTCGCCATTGCACACAAACGACCGTATTTCTAAAACCTAGAAAAAGTGCGGCAGGTTTTTTAGTCAATGTTTGCTCTTTATTTGGGCCCAACAACATACTACCTCTGACGGGAACGTAGCTCGCTTTTCCGCACCTTTTCGGGTACGTCGAAATCCGTTTCTCCATCGATTATGAAATATTTAGCGATGTTGCGAGGTTTCGTGGTGCCGGCTCGCAACTTCGAGTTTACGAAGACACCTCGTGGGTTGTTTCTGGCTGCCTACGACTCTGCTGCCTGGCGCACTCGACACTCTCACACACCCCATAAGGAGCGTGCCTCAGTTTCGCGGGCTGTGGTTACTTGCGAGGAGCTGTAGCTGTCCGCAAGGCAAGTGCAAACATTCACTTTTTTTTGAGGGGGGAGTTGTCACATTTTTGTGTCTTTCGAATTTCGATCATTTTCGACCACTGCAACGCCTCAAGGTCGAGGTGTAGACCCTCCGTTGAAAAAGTACCGACCTGAATAGAATCACACACTGTTGCAGATGAGACACCAAGCTGATACACGCGCTCTCTGCTAAGGGACGAACCAGCCGAAGGTCCAACCGCAGCGTGTATAAAAAAGCGGCGCAATTCACAGCACCAAAACATTTTCTAGAGAGTAGTCACCCGGAAACCCGGGGATGGGGGATGGATACGATCCCCCGTGCCCTCAATACGAATATATTGTTATAGCATATACCAGTAGGCAAGTACACCATGGTTCAGACACGCCTGTTTCAGAAAACGTGGTTCAGGCACTCTTTCAGGCACGCCTGTGAGGCTAAAGGGCCCACCACACTACAACCCCAACCCCAACCACAACAACAACAACAACGACTGACCAAATCCTCTCCACGGAACAAACAAAACTCGGCCATGCGCCACTCGTTACTCGTACGAGTATGTCAGCGTTAGGATTTAACGTGTAAGGGGAGTACCAGGTGAGCTGGACGGCAACTCAAGACGGTGGGTTTTCGCGCATGGAGGGGGGATGTAGGGGGGTATGGACTATGATGGGCGGAACCCGTACGAGATTTCGCGTGATACATATATACCTGGTACAGAGCAGGGCATTGGTGTATAGTAACCCGAAGCTGAAGTAGTAGCATTCCGGCAAACAACCCGTTTTCAGCTTTGGATGTTGCCCACCGGTTACAACCGGGAACCCGGGGATGATATACTTCGTATATATATACCAGGTATATATTTACCGTGTGCTGTACGAGCGTGAATGTTTTAGCGGGGTTTCCACCGAATATGGAGGTGTTTTTACTCCGGGGATAGGGGACATAAAAATAACCCCCCGGACTTTCAATGTTACCCACCCGGCAGATTGACAACCGGTTATCACCGGTGCCCCAAGTTATTTACCATCCCTCCCTGTCAATTTTGAATCGCTGTTGCGCTGCTGTTGCGCTGGCGCAACTTTCGGGTCAGGAATTGCGGTTTTGCGAAACAGGCGCCTGAAATTGAGGCAAAGCGTTACGTTGACTGCGTACGAATTAATATCTTGCGAGCATATCATACCAAACCATTGTCATGTTTACAACAGGGCTATTCATGGGTCATGTCGGGTCAGGTCGGGTCGAGTCGGGTCAGGAGATTTCCTAGATCTCACGGGTCGACGGGTCGAGTTACCCTGACCTGACCAGACCCGACCTGACCCGACCCCGCGAGGTTTGACCCGAATACGCGAACAGCCCTCAATATAATATAACCGTATAATATGGTACCTGGTACTCTGTGTAGGGTGAGCAACAGCAAGGTCACGCATCGAAAGGACCGTGGGTCGACGATGCTACCTGTGTGTTACTGCAGTAGTCGCACCAACCAGCACTACGACACGTGTACGAGCATCGATACAAGCAGGGGTGCCAGTGTTTGTTGACTGGAGCTTCTACTGCGGATGGTGCTTGTTGCTTCTGTTGTTGCTGCGTCTGCTACTGCTGCTGCTGCAGCTGGTTCTGCTGCTGCTGCTGCTGCTTCTACTGTTTCTGCTACTGCAGCTGCTGCTGCCTCTGCTGGTGGCGGTGCTGCTGGTTGCGCTCTGCTGCTGAACTCAACCTATAAGGTACCAGGTAATATTCTGCGGATATTATTGAGATCACCTTGGGTGCTGCCTGCGTGCATCGCTTATTGATTTGCATCGTCGTATATAGCCCCGCCAATACGACTTCCTGCTGGCTGTGTGGGTTCAGCTGGTTCTGCTTTGCTTACAACTCGGCAACCCGACCGTTACAAGTGCGCGGAGAAATGAATAGAAAAAGTCAGCTCAAGTCTGCCCATGAACTGGTACCGTAGAGCTTTTGCCCTTCCTGCCCTTTGCGACTTCATCTCGACTGCCTGTATAGACTGCTGTGTGGTGAAGTACACATGACTTGCAAAGAGACACCTGGTGTACGTCCTATACCAGGGTGACCTTTATGCTGCATTTGGCACCTATGAATCGTAGCGTTGTTCTGATTTACACCACCTCAACGCATACTCACTTGCAAGTGAGCTTGGGCGCTGGCGTTGCCTATCTCAAGCTCTCCATCACGAGACGATACATCGCCCCCCACCAAGGATTCCATGGCCAGCGTCGCTTCGTACCCCCCGGAAGCAGGTTAAAAGTGGGTGCTTACAGCGAGGGCCGAGTGCGTAAATCTCCCGAGAAAGGGTTTTGAGGTCAGAGACGAAGCGTTTTTAATAGGGGACGTTTAGACATTATTGTCAATCTGATGTGATCCGACAACCTTTTTTATCACGAATTTATTGTGTGCGTCTCGCGTCGAAAATATCAACACACAAGAGCCCCCCCGTTCATCATATTTTTTTTGAAGCGCGTATACTATCTACTGGGTGAGAGCGAAAGAGATACCGAGAGCACAGAAAGGGCCTGGCCAAGGCTTTAACCATTGAGGCCCTCGTCTACTCGCGCTCTTGGGGTTTCGGTTGTTCAGCCGGCCCCGCCATATTTTCTGCGAGCTCTATGCGCCCGAGTCGACACGGCGGCGGCGGCGGCGGCAGGAGCATCGATGCCACATCCAGCAGCAGTGCAGCAAGCTCGTACAGCAGCTCGCCGCCACCGCCAACAACGTGCGGCGCCGCGAGCTGCAGCATGCCGACAGCAGCGGAGGCAAGCCTCGCAGCGGCGCCCCAAGACGCTGAAGGAGACGTTGGCGGCGTCACAGGTGGTGGCAGCAGCGGTGGAGAAGACGGGGCGGTGGTGTTGGCTCGGTCCCTCGTGAGCGGCTTCGCGTTAGACCGACTCGCTGAGGAGGAGGAGGAGAAAGTTACCTTCTCCGAGGACAACAAGTCCGAGGCAAGCGAGACTTCGTCCTCCTCCGGCTCGTCAGCAGTGGGTGCGTACGCCATGTACAGCCTGAGCGCCCGGGAGGAAGGGAGATCCGACCCCTCCTCTCTCGACCCAGAGGTCGAGGGCATCGTCGGCGCGCTCGCGAAACCCAGGGACACCTGCTCTCGCTCCTCCTCGAAGGACGAGAGAAACGATGAGGGTCAGCGATTATCCGGCAACGACCACTTGGAGCAGCCGCCTGTGGTCATTCCAGAAGAGGGGGGTTTGACTGCTGCGGTCGCATCAACTCGAAGCTTCGGCAAAGTTCGAGCGTTCTCCTCGCAGTGCTTGGAAGGTCTGGGCTGGGGCGAGGGTACAGGGGGGGGCGCGGCGGAGCTCCGTCGCTGGCGGGGCAGGTCGGAGAGCGAGGCTCGAATCTCAGGTGCGTACGTGTTCGAGCTTTTCTGTTTGCAATCCCGTTTTGTCTTTTCTTTAGTTATTTACTGGGCTAGAGAGTGAAAAGTGCATGTCGGTTTTTTTTTTCTTCTGACGTTTAAAAATACTCTTTCGATATGAAAGAGCTTGGATCATCTGACTGATTTGATTGTATGTACGTATGCACTGCAGCAGCAGCAGCAGCAGCAGTCACAGCAGACAGCACAGCAACAAAGCTTGGAAAGCTCAACCATAATCAGCGGCTGTGTCTGCTATTATAGGTCGGAGAAACAGCTCGCGCTGGCATCCCTGCTGCTGCTGCTGCAGGTTGCGTGGTTATTTATACGTCCGATCGGATGTGTGTACGCTACGTATCCATTTCCATTCAAGCTTCATATCATCACCTATCATCACTCACGTTTTTGATACCAGGTATTTTTTATTGTTTCTCGTTCCCGTTGAACTTGAAATTACTGACTGACCTGGTGTCGTATACAGCAGTATCACCATATTCATAGTCTACAATGGAAAAAAGAAGAAAGGTCACCGGTTTTATTTTTTCTTAAATTCTTGATTTTGGATTGCTGTGTCAACACACACTGCTCGTATCGATCAGTATGAATGAATATCATATCATACCAGTATGAGTATCGTGCCACATTGATACTCGTACGTACGTACGTACGTATAATATGTACCAAGGTAAAGGGTACCTGTTTGTGTATCTTTCTGGCTCCGTGTATCTATACTCGTATCTATCCTGCGTCTACCTGCTGTCTCTGCTTCCTGCTGCGTGTTGTATAATATCCGTCTATCATCCATCTAGGATCATATTCGTATTTGTTCTACAAAGTCGCACTGGGGGGGGGGGGGGGGGGGGGGGGGGGGGGGGGGGGGGGGGGGGGGGGGGGGGGG
>JAYJME010005559.1:0-10002 GCA_036873775.1 Costaria costata
CTGGGGGGCGAATTTTCGTCGTTCGGAGCTTTCTTGTGTCATCGGACAGACAGACAGACAGACAGACAGACAGACAGGTTTTGAAATTCCGTTATAGACTACCCTAGGTTAACACCTAGGGAATATATTGGGTAAGCAGAGACGTGTAAGTCAAACTTGGAATTACCTACCAACTTGGTATAACATGAACCTGCTGAGATCTGCTCTGACCATATCCATCTCTACTTTCATGTATGTGCTGACAACCATACTGCTGGCACGACACGACGAGTAAGATCCAGTACAACTCATCTCACTACTTATATATTGGGTAAACAAAGATATGTGCTGACAACCATATTGCTGGCACAACCATACTGTGGGCGCCCGAGAGCGAGGTATAGGGCAAAAAAGGGGGAATACTGCGTAAGTAAAGGACGCGTTCGCCGTTATAAAATTTATTAATCGTAGCTTTGGCAGAGGCACGGGTCAAGGTACTCTTGTCGTTCTGTACTATTTACACGGTTTGGGGAGCGTGCGTCGTTTTAGTTAGCTGGCATATGCGGCAGAGGCACAAACCAAGTATTTTGTCAAAGTGGTGTATTTAGGGCAGAGGCAAGGGCCAAGGGACCCGCGTAGTTTCTGTACTGAAGCAATGATTGACGACGCGTGCTCCGTTTGGTGAGCTAGAATATTCGGCAGAGGCACAGGCCGAAGTGCCTGCGTCATTCTGTGCCGAATCGATCGTTTGGACGCGTACAATGCCGTTGTGTGAGCTCGTATTTCGGCGGAGTCATGGGCAAAGGTGCCCGTGTCGTTCTGTGCCGAAGCCGATAGGGGAGAACGTGTGCGCCTTCGCGTGAGTACGGCTGCGTTATGGTGGAACTCCGACTACGGATGGCGGGACAATCCATGTGTTCGTTTGGTGTTATATTCCTCTTGGGAGAACGGGGCCCCGGCAATCCCGTTCATATGATATTTTGAATGGTGTGCGTGAATCACCAATTTGAGTTCGCGCACGGACGTGTTCGCTGCCGGCAGAGAAACGCGCGTTTGTGAATCGCGGGCGTACGAATGTATGTACTTCTGTACTCACCCCCCAAGTGTAAGGCTGTGTGTTATTAAGAGTGTTTCTGTGTGATGTGCCAAGCTGTTTACTCGTTATTTGCGGGAATCCGGCCGTATTAGGTATCAGAGTCTAAGGCCGTTTCCTATGCGGTTCGATTTTTGAGCTTCAGATTTTGGTCCGATCGATTTTTCAGCGACCTAGTTCAAAAATCGAAAGAGTCTTCTTACGCGAATTCAGATTTATTTGCAGTTCAGATTCGAGCAAACGCCGACCAACTGCTTCGGTCTGGCGCCTCGAAGAGACGTGCCGAGTGCGCCGAACTGGGCTTCTGACCCAAGCGTCCGAGCCCACGCTGACTGCCTCTAGTCTCGCTGCGAAGAGACGTGCCGAATGCGCTAAGCCTGCCTTGGTTTTTGTATTTTGACACAAGCAAGCATCCGAGCCCAGCACGCTGACTGACTGCTGTGCTGCTGCTACTGCTGCTGTAAAATACGAGTACGTATCCACGGAGAGGCGGGCGCTGAGTGTGCTTCGCTTGGTCTCTAGGCGCGATCACACGCCAGCCGACTTTAGTCTGGCCGCGGAGATACGCGATGTCCGCCGACTGCGCGTTAGGCGCGAAGCAACACGTCGCTACAGCCGTGTTGCCTTCCAACGAATCCATCGTTCTGCTGCTTGTTGCTTGCGTGGATAACATCTTGAATTTAGAGACCATGCCATTTTCCGATTTGAGAATCAGATGGCCCAAGTCGTCGGATTTTGGATTTTGGGCCAAAATCTGATGACTTGGGTCATTGGATTCTCAAATCAGATTTTTTCCGCTCAGATTTTGCATAGTCGGACTGCATAATAAGCAGATGCTTTCATTTTTGAGATCGAAAAATATGAATATGAAGCTCAAAATCGGACCGCATAGGAAACAGCCTAAGAGACCTCAAATTCCCGCGCGCCGCTTTTGCCCACTATTGACTCTAAGAGACCGGTACTATCTCCAATAAGGGACGTCGGTATAAAAGGGACCTCCAACCTCGAACTCACTCTAAATAGGGTCCCTTAAAAGGGGTCCACTTATTGTAATCCTTTTGGAACTTCAGACGGAATAAAAGACGAAAACAAAACGAGTCGTACCACTCTTTAAGGAAATAAAAAGCACCTTATTGATATTAAAATTGACAGAAAACCTTGTTTATATTTCTGGACAGTGTGGTACGTAATGTACGCCTTGCAGCATTGGCCAAACGAAGCAACGCGGGCGGTTACCTAGGCTACGGGGGGTGAGCTACTTTAATAGCCAACGCCAGCATGAACAATTTCGTCCAGGCGTTATATATTTTGTCACCCTCCCCTCTCCCCCACCCCCCTTTCGCTACCGCCTCATTACCAAGCAAACCTAGGGCAAGGACAGACGGTTTCGTCCTAGCGGGATTTTACGTTTAGTGTTTAGTTTCTCACCCGTAGATGACGTAGTTATACGTGTTCACGTCGGGCTCCAGCCCGTCCCCTCTCATCTGCTCCATCAGCTCGGCCATGGCGCCGTTCTTCTTTTGCGCCGACAGGCACTGCGCGAAAGTAATAAAAAAGCCGGGTTACAATTGGAAACCCAACCCCATGCAACCCCGTTTCTCTTCTCTGACATCAGTTCGGTCATCGCGACGTTTCTCTTTTTCGCCAACAAGCACTGCGCATTTTTTTTCTTAAAAGCCCGGTTACAATTGGAAACCCAATCCCACCCACCCCATCCAACCCCATTTATCATCTTCTCCATCAATTCGGTTATCACGCCGTTCTTCTTTCCCGCCCACAAATTGTAGTCAACGACTGTTTTGATTGGTCGAATATATTAGTCTTAAAATCTCAAGTAGTGTTCTGATTAGTCAATTTAACTATTATACGAGTTTTCTGATTGGTCGATGATATTTAAGGATGTTTCTGGTTGGTCGATCTGATTCAAGGAGTGTTCTGACTGGTTGATTATCGTACTCAACTAGTGTTCTGATCGGTCGATATTATCCAAGGAGCGTTCTGATTGGTCGATACTATTCAAGGAGTGTTCTAATTGGTCGATTTTACTCAAGGGGTGTTATAATGGGTCGGTTTTATTCAAGGAGTGTTCTGATTGGTCAGTACTATTCAAGGAGTGTTCTGATTGATTGGTGGAATATCCGTGGATGACACGTGGCGTCAACCAAGATGTCTTCATATTACATGTGTATGGAATTTTTCGCCGTGGGTGACATCATTTTCTCTCTATAGCAGTGTAGTTATGGCAGGTACACCGATAGGTCTGCTTGCGTCGGAGACAGCAGGTGACGCATCATCAGACCAATAGACCCCACAGCACCACAGCAACCGACCCCACAGAAACACAGCAGTAAGCATCACCACATCAACTCCTCAACACATTAACACATCCCACGGCTTCCAAGCAATACAGAAGCGCATCACCACCCCACCACACCACCACACGCAGCAACACATCAACACACCACCAGCGGGTAAGCACACCAACACAATACACAACAAAAAACACCAGTGCATCAACACACCAACACATCTCCACAACACACATTCAACACACCAGCACAGCAAGACATCAACAAATCAATAAAATTAACACATTCAACACACCGACACATCGTGCACGCATCAATCAGTCTGGAGAGAACAGGGTGGCGCATCAACACCAGGAGCAACACGTATCATACAACACGCAACATAACCTAACCCCTCGGATGAACTTCAGAGCCGATTTTCTCGCGAGGGAGAGAGCGCAAACGCCGAGCGGTAGGTAAGTCTATAAAATACCATGACACGTGCTACGATAAAGCTTAACCCCCTTTGCTACCGCAAAAAAGTATCCCACACTATTTCCAAGTAGTTTTGTGCCCAAAAACCGTTTCCGGCTCTCAAGGGGTTAACCCTTTTAGCACTGCGAAAAATGCCCCCCACTATTTCCAAGCATTTTCGTCCCCAAAAACCGTTTCCGGCTCTCAAGTCTCAAGGGGTTAACGACACTTTTTTTTTTTACTGAAACGTGTTCTGGATGACGGGGCCGCTCCTTAACCCTTTCACTACCGCAAAAAAGTATCCCACACTATTTCAAAGTAATTTTGTCCCCAAAAACCGTTTCCGGCTAAATAACCCAAAATCGTCGGAATTTAACCATTTTTGCAATATGTTTCGTTGCATACGTAGGCCATGAGATCGCTCATCGGGTAGCACTTTTTATCGTTATCCCATAGCGTTTTCGGGTTGGGTACAGATGATCTCCAAGTGAAAATAAATAAATAAATAATAAAGTGAGAAAGGAGCCTCAGAAAAAAATCGTGGAACAACAACCTACTGTATTCATCTAGTACTAATAGTACCATGCGTCCCATGGATTTTCGTAGTGCTTGCTCCCCCTGGTTAGGAAAAAAACGGCTTGGAAACTAACCCCATGGGGCGTGATATCTTGCGTGATACACGAGTACGGTATTTAATACCCCTCTGTCCGGAAATATAGGCAAATTATTGATATTGACATCAACATAAAACGTTGCTTATATTTATGGACAGAGTGGTACCGCACTGTGCAGAAAGCTACTGTATGTATCACTCCAATTCCAAGCAATGTATCCCCACAACTTGCCACTCAAGTCGTAAAGGGGTTACCAAATGAAGTATGTACGAGTACATGTCGTACGCTCGTAATCATTTACGTCACCCCATATACCTGACAATCATAGCCTCATCAAAGCCGGGTCTCGTGACAATACTGTATAACCTCAATCCTTTCACAACGTCACAATTCATAACACTTACCTAATCATAATCGGGGCTCATGACAATACTACGTTATTATCATTTTTTCACAACGTCACTATTAATAGAAAACCCTCCTATCTCATCACAATCGGGGTCTCATCACAATATCACTTTCTAACCTCAAAATCCTATGCCCCTTTTGACAACGTCACCCACCCTCATTTTAAGAGCAAAATACTCAAAAATGAAGTTGGGATTCTCTTTGCGGCAGTAGAGGGGTTGGCTAACCGGACAGCCCTGAATACATACGACGTGTGTTCTTGCTGCTGTTGTTGATCTCAGATTAGCTTATCTTTGTCATAATACAGCCCACGGCCACGACAAGACACAAGTTTTATAATAGTACTGCACTAGCTGTACAGAAACCTATATCTAACTCTAAATCCAAGTAATGTGTCCCCGAAAACGGGGCTGCAGTCCTCAATAGGTTAACCCTTTCACCACCGGAAAAATGATCCTACACTATTTCCAAGTAGTTTTCCCCAAAAACCGTTTCCGGCTCTAAAGGAGCTAAGGTAGGCAGAAAAAAAAATGAAAAAAAACCCCCGAAGAAAAACAAAACTTCGCCGGGGTCCGTATCAGGATGGCAGTCGATTCCACGACCTGTTGCTGATCGTGTCGTTGTCGTTGCTGATCTCACAGTAGCGCACTGCCATATCGTCAGACTCTAGCCCATGGCCAAGAAAAGGCACAAGGAGTTTAAAGGTAGGCAAGAAAACAAAACAAGGAACAAAAAAAAAAACTCATCCGTCAGCCGGGGTACCAGGATGACACTCGCTTCCACGACCTCCTGTTCTTGTTGTTGTCGGTATCGATCTCACAGCAGGTCGTTGTTGTTGTTGTTGTTGTCGTTGTTGATCTCACAGTCGGTCGTTGCTATATGGGCATTACCTAGCCCGTCGTCACTAAAAGGCGAAAGGAGACTTACTGCCGCGGTGTCTGATACGCAAAACATATACGAAGTATCTGTGTCCAACTTTAAGTTATATGCCACCCGACCGGAAGTGCAGCGCTAACGGATATAAGGTAGGTAGATAGGAAAACAAGCAAAACAAAACTCCCTCCGGGTCCCAGGGTGACAGCCACTTCCGCGACAAAACAATGTAGAGGTCCATGCGACCCTTCCAATTCATTTCAGCTCACGCGCCGTAGGATACAACATATGATATGTGCGCTGCTGTCATGACATACATGTGCGGCAAACTACTTGCGCCGGCAGCCAGAGGGTGACAGCCCAGCCCCTTCCACGACAACGCAGTTAGTGGGTGGGTCGTGTGACCTATTTCTGGATTCGTTTTCAGCTCACGGGCTGGGGCCCATGTGACTTTTCTGGCCTATTTTCAGCTCATGGGGCTTTTGGGCCATGTTGTCCGTTCCGGTATATTTACAGCTGACGGTTGCTGTACATACACCTCTCATAGCACGGAAGACAACGCACCAACCACACCCTCGACAACGGGCCGAGTGCAAACGCCAAGCGACGCGCCTGTGGAAAGGTCTCTCCACGAGATCTCCCCAAAGCCACCATTTTTGATGTATGAGCCCCCCCGTGTTGCTCAGAAAAACGGCTCGAAAAATCGTCGCAGGGGTGTGTGTGTTAGCTTCTATCTTGCGTGTTACCTGATAGTAAATGATACACGGTATGCGCTGCGGTAATACGGTATTAGCTTGTCCCCCGGCAAAAAGAAGCATCTATTACGGGGGACCATAGTAAATAGGACCAAATATTGTTAGCAAAAACATGGAAATATGCAGGTTTTGGTGTCCACAGTAGGTTTTACTGTGCCTACAGTAGATCCTATTGACTATGGACCAAACATTGTTAGCAACAATGGGGAAATATTTGGGTTTTGGTGTCTACAGTAGGTCCTACTGTGTCTACAGTAGGTCCTATTAACTATGGTCCCCTGCAATACAAGCCCTGCACTGTAGGGGACCCCACGGTAGAATGAACACCTAGGATAAGAGTACTATACATAGAAGTCGGGGGGAAAACAGCTGAAACAAATCATGCCGTATAGTCACTTTTTCAGTATTACTTGTTATTATAGCTATAATAGAACATTTCCGAACAAAGTTAATGCAACATATGGTACTTCAGTATGGCTTGGGGTTCTGGGGTTATATAGCTTTGGAATAGGGTTTACGGTACAATATATTTTACTAGATCCTAATGCTGGAACCACACAGGTGGGAGTCCACGCTTTCAACAGGTTCCAAATATCGAGCAACAAAAAACGAAAACAAGATAAATACCTGGTACGAGCGAGATATTGGAACAATTACGGACAATTTCTCAAACACACTTTCTCGATATCAATATGTCAGCTTTATCGGATGGAAACACGGCGACACATCATACAGCTTCCACAAAACATGCCTCCGCCGAATACTACACAGTAACTTAACGACCAGTCACTTATGGTCGGTTTGACATCGAAATGCTGGAACAATTGCGACCAACCTTTGAAGAAACGTTCTCGACTCACGACGTTTGTTTCAGTTCATCCGGAAACACAGCGATCGATTTGTTTTCGGAAGCATGCCTCTTCCGAGTACTACATAGAAACCCCCATTTTGGACCGCGGCATAGCGACGTATAGGTATTACGTAATAAAAAACGACAACTGCGGTCTTAACCCCTTTAGAGCCGGAAACGGTTTTTGGGGACAAAATAACTTCGAAGTAGTGCGGGATGTTTTTTTGCGGTAGTAAAAGGGTTAAGGGTCTTATCGGAGAACTCGTCCCCTAATTTTTTTTCTTTCCTCCATCAAAATCAGGAAAATCAAGAAGAATTTCCTACACCAGGAAGTTTAACAAAGGGCGAAATATCAGGAAAGCTCCGCATTCACGTTTTAGGAGAAAAAATTAGAAAAATCAGCACGTAAAAACAAAAATGCGCAAACAAACCCCCTTACAGGAAAATCAGGAAAAACGTAGGACAAGTAAGTTATTTTGTAATAACGACCCTTATCAGCCTCTGAGAAGTGCATACAACAGCCAGTAGAGCTTACCACTCTTTCGAGAAAACGTTTGTCGCACACTGTTTACGAGACAAACGGCTTAATGCTAACCAATGGTTGATTGGACCTGTTTGGCTCAGGGTTAGTAGAGTTATAGTTATATTTGTCTCGTATGCAGGGTGGGTGGGACAACCCTATATTTTTTCGAATAAGTGGTTAGCTACCCTTACAACAAGCAGCAAAGGTATCATCGTGCTGTGCGCGTAGCGAACATCTCCTTCCGTTTCACTTCGGACACCCCCCCCCTACCTCAGCAGTAGTGTCACTACTGTAGTGTATCACTACTGTAGTGTATCACTATTAATAGTGTGCCACTAGTGTATCACTAGTGCGTCACTAGTGTGTTGGTCTGCTTGCTTCGTGCGGCCGATGCTGCACTCGTCACTTTGCTTCCTTAATTTTTCCGGGGGTCTTCACGGGTCAGGAGGTGCAAACTCTCACGGGTCGGGTCGGGTTGAGTCGGGTCGGGTCCGGTCCGGAGATGTTCGAAATCTCACGGGTCGGGTCAGGTCACACTATAACCCGGCCCGACCGGACCGGACCCGACCCGACCCGTGAACAGCCTTACATTTTTAGCTTTAGGACTTGAGAGGGAAATTGTGGTGTCTACAGTAGGTTATATTGTGTCTACAGTGGGTCCTATTAACTATGGTCCCCCGTAATAGATGATCTAGATGATCTAGATGATCTAGAGGATCTAGATCGTTGTCTGTCCCAAGTGTGGAACAATTACAACCATTTTTTTCGACCGGACTTTCACTCGACAAATAACTTTCATTCGAGACACCGCGACACCCAGCTTCGACAAATGAACGCCATCTTAGAATGGAAAACCCACCAATCACGCATCATACGGTTGGTTTTAAGTTTTATATACAACTGCAGTATCGAAAAAAACAAAATGCCGAAATGTCAAAATATATATTTTTCGAAGAACTACATGCCACCAAAGGTTTGAACCAAAAAATGGTATATATGTTTCAGTCCTACAGCAGTATCCAAAACACAGCGACTTATATACAGATAACATATACCAGGTACCTGGTACGGCTGTTTAGACAAAACGCTTCCTCCGAACACTCGAAAACCACAAGTCACTCGTCTTACGTATTAATACGAGTAACGGTGGGTTCTAGTTAAATTGTATGTATGTTTTAGTCCTACAGCAGTATCCGAAACACAGCGACTTATATACAGATAACATATACCAGGTACCTGGTACGGCTGTTTGGACAAAACGCCTCCTCTGAATACTCGAAAACCACAAGTCACTCGAATTACGTATTAATACGAGTAACGGTGGGTTCTACTGTAGCTATATACGTACTCGTACTGCAAACAGGAAAACAAACACCAAACATATGATACGCACCTGGTATACAAGACATGCCCAAATAATGGAACAAATATTATACCAAAACCCCTTCAGGACTGGACTCCCATTTCTGGGGACAAATTACTTAGAACTATAGTCAGAAATATGCTGGAGTACAGCAGTGCAGTACTAAGACTTATGACAATGGGAACGCGAAGTTTGAAAATTTTGTTTGAAAAATCTGGAAGAAACCTCGTACCGCTGCTGTGGGGAAAAGGGGAAACATATATTTAGTCCTTTTTTTTTTCTTCACGCGGCGCAACTTATTTTTCTCGTTGAAAATTGTCAACACGCTGACAAAAAATATCAGCTCATGCGACGCTAGGCCTTCGATCTCGATACAAACTCAGCCCACGGCCAACCCGCTTGGTGTCGAGCAAAGCCAACGAATGAAGATGACGGCCTCGAATATATCAGGTGGATCCGAGGTCTAGGGGGCGAGAGCTTGCCGGCGGCGCCTTGCGCTCTTCTCCCAAACCTGGAAAAAAAAACTATTTTTTGCCATCCGAGAGGGATCGAGAATTTTTGTCGCCTGTTTTCTACACACCAGCGGCCGGATGTTCTCTTATCAGACGCCTGGTCAGTGCCCGCCACGTATCACCGGACATAGTGTGAATGAACACTGTGACCCTAGCGTCGGTCGGAGCCCTAACGAACGCGCCCCATTTAGAGTTCAGGACGCAGTCGTTTATTTTGCCGATCGATGTCTGTCGACTGATGTCTGCCGAGGACTCATAATCTCGCCGCTT
>JAYJME010005560.1:0-10001 GCA_036873775.1 Costaria costata
TATGTCACGAGAGCCGTTGCTGTGTGTATACCGGCCCCGCTGGCGTAGCAGCGGTTGTACCATTATTACGACATAAAAGTGTAAAATACGGTATAATAGCGCCTTATGCTCAAACAGTCTGCTGTTTCTGCTCCGACACACGCGAACACTATCCCGCCGCTACCGTGGTTTGATTTTCGCCGTTTTGTTTTTGTGGTTGTAGTGATTGTGGTTGTTGTTGGTTGTCGTTGGTGTTGGTACGTAGTGTTGTTGTTGTTGGTGGTGGTGTTGGTGTGGTTGTTGTTGTTGTTGGTGTGGTTGTTGTTGTTGTTGGTGTGGTTGTTGTTGTTGTGGTTGTTGTTGGTGTTGTTGTTGGTGTTGTTGTGGTTGTTGTTGGTGTTGTTGTTGGTGTTGTTGTGGTTGTTGTTGGTGTTGGTGTTGTTGGTGTGGTTGTTGGTGGTTGTTGTTGGTGTCGTTGGTGTGGTTGTTGTTGGTGTGGTTGTTGTTGTTGTTGTTGTTGTAGGTGTGGTTGTTGTTGGTGTTGGTGGTGGTGTGGTTGTTGTTGTTGTGGTTGTTGTTGGTGTGGTTGTTGGTGTTGTTGGTGTAGTTGTTGTTGGCGTGGTTAATGATGGCGTGGTTGTTGTGGTCGTGGCAGAGGTTGTGGCTGTTGTTGCGGTGGTGGTGATTGTGGTTGCTGTTATGGCTCTTGTCGGGTTATAGTGGGGGTAGGGGTTGAGGCTAGGGCTGGGGTTAGGTTTGGCGATACGGTAGGGTTTGGGGATAAAGTTGGGGTTAGGGTTGGGGTCGGGGTTTGTGTTGGTTTCGGGGTTGGCGTTGGGGTTGAGGTTAAAGTCGGGGATGGGATTGAGATTGGGGTTGGAGTTAGGGTTAGGGTTGCAGGGGGAACGGGGGGGCGCTTGTTGCGCCCCGCCGCCCCGCCCCGCCCTGCCCCCGCTGCG
The DNA here is from genome assembly GCA_036873775.1 of Costaria costata. Taxonomy (NCBI): domain Eukaryota; class Phaeophyceae; order Laminariales; family Agaraceae; genus Costaria; species Costaria costata. Next base: position 939 of record JAYJME010005560.1, read on the forward strand.
GTACGAGACAAGCATTGTTACGAGGACGCATGGTGTTAGTGTCGCATCGCGTGTCGCACCTCCCGTGACCGTAAGGGTGGTCGTCGTCCGGTGGCAACCGGCTGAGTCGAACGGCCCAAAGCGTGACCGCATCGGAGAGCAGGTCCGACAAGGAGTGCCCTGCATCTGCGATCATCGCCGCCGAGTGCCCGAAGATGCCCGCGAAAAACTGTTTTTCACAAATTCGTACGTAGTTTTTGTTGTTTGTTGTTGTTTGTTTTCGTAGGCGCGTACGAGACCGCCCCAAAAAAAACAGGAGCGAGCGCGGGGAAAAGACAAAGGGACGTGGAAAGGAGGGAGGGAGGGATAGGGCAGGGCAGGAACAGGGGGGGTGGGGAGGCGTTATTTGTTGGGGAGGGAGGAAACATATACCTGTTACTCAACCGGAAGGATTCCGCAGCAGCAAAGGCGACCTCCAAACAAACTCGAGGGATAAAAAATAGACGCTCTACTGTAGGTATTATGTACACACGGAAACTCTCCGAAGACTCCGCACACGCCTAGTTACGTATGATACGGCGCGCCCGCGCCAAATGGAAAGCCGCGTTGGGAGGTGCCGCCGGACGACCTTGTGTCCGGCTTCCGCTTCAACTCTCTGACACCTCGGACAGATACTCAATTTCCACTTCACGATTATCTAGATCTTTTAGGTCAGACGTGTCCTTGATCTATCATATACGATATATAATAGCTCATGCTGCCGGGTGGGACCCGTATGATCTGCATGAGCTAGCACATGTTTCCTGAGCTGGATCTTTACTCGTACAGATCCTGCACAACATATCCTAACCGCAGGTTAGGATCTAGATCTATAAATCGTAATCTGTCTGACTTCCGTTTACACTTTTCAACGCCGAAACAAGGGACAGAGCCCCATAAAAAATATGTATATCTATCGTATAGATGTGTACAGATAGATGTGTACATACGTATACGATGTCTCTCTCACAGCCAGAACAAAAAAGACACAAAAAGGCACACAGAAAAAAATAAAATTAAAAGCACACCTCACCCCACACTCACCCTAAAAAAAAAAAACACCAAACACAAAACACAAACCAGGCAGTCAGTGTAATGCCGCTGCCGCTGCCGTGTGGCGCAACTGTACGAGTTACATTGTCACACGACGCACATTTTATATTGTGCAAGTGCGGGGGTCTTAACCCTTTTCACCAATGCACTGCACACAAACACATCTCCAACTCTAATTCCAAGTGATATTTCCCCAAAAACGGGACTGCGGTCTTAAAAAGGGGTGAATTAAGCTTCTTTTTTTACCCACACCCTTTGGAGGACAAAAATAAAACAAAATAAAATAACATAGTGAATTTAAGTTACAAGCTTAAACACCTCGGGCAGATCATCGCTTCCCAATGCATGATCTAGATCTTTCAGGGAAGATCTATTTCCTGATCTGTTGATGATCTATCTCATGTTGCCGGGTGGGAGCCGTGTAATCTGCATGATCTAGCACATGTTTCCTGGGTTGGATCTGTACGGCACAGATCCTGCACAGCATCTCAGAACGGCAGGCTGGTTTCTAGATAATGTATTAATAGATGATCTAGATCATGATCTGTCCGAGGTGTGGAAATATCTCAACGATACCTTCCGACAGCCGCCATTCTCGTTGATTGTGCCCCCCTTAACCCTTATACTACCGCAAAAAGTATCCCACACTATTTCCAAGTAGTTTTGTCCCCAAAAAACGTTTCCGGCTCTAAAGGGGTTAAGGCTGCTTTTCGAGGAAATCGGCTCTGAAATTAATCCGACGGGGGGGTGTTACACTGCGGTCACATTTCGTATCATATACATATATACGGCAGAGTTCGCGTGTGCTATCCTGGACATGACCATCGAGCAGATGTAGTAATTGTAGGATAGCGCATACCAGGTAAATAATTATAACAAGGCCCGATAAAGTACTGCAGTAGCCCAGTTTATTATTTACGGGGGACCATAGTTAATAGGACCTACCGTAGACACAGTATGACCTACTGTACACACCAAAACCTGTATGTTTCCCTATTTTGGCCAACAATATTTGATCCGTAGTTAATTGGATCTACTGTGCACACAATAGGACCTACTGTAGACACCAAAACCTATATATTTCCCTATTTTTGCTCACAATATAATATTTGGTCCTATTTACTATGTTCCCCCGTAATAGTAGGAAAGTATACACGACAGGAAATCTTTCAATATTACCACTAACACGTCTCACCAGAAGGACCACCCTGTCTGCAAAGCGTGCTCCCCACTTGGCACGACCGCCCCCGATCCGTCCCTTGGCCGGTCCCCAGTGCTAGCATCCTCCACAGCAGTACCAGCCTCCCCCGCTTCGCCTGTTTTCCTTTGCTCCGCCATCCCGCTTTCCGTGTTGCTGCCCGCTCCTTGCCAGTACGGTTACCGCTGATACCGTTATAGTACCGTTGACGTTGCCGTTATCGTTGGGCCGTTACCGTTGGAACCGTTGAAGTTACCGTTACCGTTACTGCTGTTACGCGGTGGTACTGGTCAGCTGGCTTGTACTTCGGCGACCTGTTCGTTTCACGGAAGGATGTTCGTGTCACCCAAGGCATTCATTGCATTCCTGATTCAGGTAGGTCTTTATTTTCATAGGACGGATCACAGGACGGATCATAGGAGCTTAAAAGTCACCGATGCAGTACAGCCCTGCTGCTGCTGCTGCTGCTGCTGTATTCTCCCTCGTGTCCGGCTGGTGGATCTAAGGACCTACTAACTCCGTTGGGTAGAGCTGTCAGCCGGCACGACTTAGTTCACCAACGACTCTGTAGTTATATGTCGAACTATAGTTAGTCGTTTCGCGGCGGTGCCAACTATCCGACTTACCGGGTTTCCTACCTGTGCGAAGGATTATTGCATGCTGGATACATTTGAATTATTTTTTGGGGGGGGGGCGCGGCCGGGGAGGGCTGATTTGGTTCGCTCGGCTTAAGTTCGGCAAGTCGGCTGGCCACTAGCTGGCTCCGCCAGCCGACTTGCCGACTAAAAGCAGTTAGTTGGCTAACAGCAACTACCGACTAGTTTTTAGTCGTGTAACCCTGCCGACTCTCAGCTCTACCGTTGGGACTTCAGAGAGACATTTCAAGGGTCTCCACGGGTCATGACCTTATCACCTTATCATACCTGCAAGTTGGGTCAGGAGGTTTTCGAAAACTCACGGGTCGTGGTCAGGTCGGGTCGGGTCAGGCGGTTTTCTAAAGGTTGCGGGTCGGGTCGGGTCGGGTCGGGTCACCCTGGCCCGACCAGACCCGACCAGACCCGAACCGCAAGGTTTGACCCGACCCGTGAACAGCCATGAAATTTTGTCGAAGTTTTGTTTGACGGTTACAGCATTGGCCACGCGAAGTAGCCTGGCACTACTGCCGGGGTAAGGGGATATATATGCCCTAGGTGCAACGAAACGAGTTGTACGAACATCACGTTACGTTGTACTTTTAGACGCTCTTCCGATTTATAACATAGCAGGTTGGGTAAAAGACCGTGCTTGTCGATTTTGGTGAATAGCAGGTGTCATGTACAAGGTATCGATGGAGCTGTGAGCCGGCACGACTTAAGTCACCAACTAGTTATTAGTCGGACAAATAGTCGTTTCTCGGAGGTGCCGACCATCCGACTTATTGGATGCGGAATGCATTTTTATTTTTTGGGCGGCCAGGAAGGGCTGATTAGGCTCGCTTCGCTCGCCTGACGTAAGTCGGCAAGTCGGCTGACCATCAGCTGGCTTCGCCAGCCGACTTGCCGACTAAAGTCAGCCAGTTAGTTCCATCGCCACTGCAGCATTGCCTAGTACCAGTACGTATCATGGTAAGGGGGCAGCAACAGCCTTTCTCTAAAGCGAAGCACGCCGCTGGGCTGATGGCCTCATCAGGCCACGCACACACGCGCCGTGCATGTACCGGTATGATGGCGGCAGTACAGACCAGCTTGGTGGAGACTGGTGGAGCAGTAGCTCTACTGGTATGCACTACCGTATATCAGCGTCAGTACAACAACTAGAGCTGTGAGTCGGCAGGATTTCACGACCAATAACTAGTCGGTAGGTGCCGTTAGCCAACTAACTGACTATAGTCGGCAAGTTCGCTGGCGAAGCGAGCTCATGGCCAGCCGACTTGCCGATTTAAGTCAGGTGAGCGGAGCGAGCCAAATCAGCCCTCCCGGGCCTTGGGGGCCCCGCCCAAAAACGAAAAAAAGTTTCCCGCATTCAGCAATCCTCCCTACTCCCTACGATACGAAGTATGGAAACCCAATAAGTCAGATAGTCGGCACCTCCGGGAAACGACTAACTACTATATTAGTCCGACTAATAACTAGTTGGTGACTTAAGTTGTGCCGACTCACAGCTCTAACAATAACAGCACCTGCACAGCAATAACAGCACTTAGCAAATGCACAGAAACCGCACCCAAGACGGGCCAAAACTCAAATTGGAACGCGGCTGCGCCGCGATCACCCCAATAAACAAAATTCCGAGAAACTTATGCAAAATAGGCCTGGGCTAATAAGAGCGAGTAAAAGTTGCCCTCGAAGATCCCTGCGACTAGATTGTTGCCCTCGAAGATCCCTGTGACCAGATTGTAAGACCTACTGCAGCAGTACCAGTGCAGGTACAGTAGTATGTAGTACGAGTCTACAGCAGAACAGCAGTATAGCAGTATCGGCTCTGTCGTAAGAAACCTGTAATTAGATGTTACAGAGTAGCAAAGTAACTTTATCCCCCCCTAGGGTTGTACCGTAGCTTACCCCTCGACGGTAATTATATAGGTTTTACTCCAGATAGGTTTTACTCCCGATGGTTCCAGGATCTCTGGTGTGGTGCTAGAGGCGCTACGCGCACCGGATAGGTATAGGGTGGTTCCGCGCTACGCGCTCCACGGTTTATAGCATTCACCCGGTGTGTGGGATCCTATTACCAATGGGGGGATGGGCCCACTATGGGTGGGACGATGGACCAAGTTCGTGTGTCGGGGGGGAAGGTCTCCGTACAACCATATGGGTGCACCGAATATTTTTGCGCACTCGGTCGTAGACTGCGTCTGTTCACAGAGTGGTTCATATGGAAGACGTAAATAAGTTGTTGTGTGTTGTGATTAAATTAGATGCCTGGTAGTCGTATGTACGGTGCACGACAGCTCTCAATATACCCCTCCTCGAAACCGAAAACTAATTAGTGTCTTGGATTAGTATGATCAATTAAATCTCCCCCCCCCTCGCCCAAAAACTCAAACAATAAACAACACACCTATAATACCTCTCCTCGAAACCGAAAACTAATTATTTATTTATAGGGTAGTAGTACCGGTGTGCGCACTTAATTAACTAGTTAGACGTAGCTCCTAGGATGTGACCACCATCTTCGAATATGGGATGCAGAGACCTCAGTTGTTTTACTGTTGTAGTTGGTTTGTACGGTAGTAGAAGAAACAGTAGTATTAATAGTAGAAATAGAACGTGCGTTCGCATGATATGAAACATACCAGGAAAACGTTTACAATATTATGAGCAACGTTACGAAACTTCTTCCTCCCTCCCCCCCATCCCGCCCCTCCGATTCCCGGACCATATGCTTGTAGACAGACCTCGATTTTGCTCAGTATCCATGATGAAATCAGCTTGCGCTGCAGCAGACCCCGCCTCTCCACTCTTCGCGCAATTTCGTTTTTTACGTTTGTATTATCGCACGTCTTCTTGATGAACGGTTCGGCACCTCGTACTACCACCACTACCACTACTGCTGCTAATACTGCTGCTGTTGCTGCTGCTGTCCCCGGCCGGCTACTGTTTTCATCGGGCTTACCACCCACCCTCACCCACTCTACCGCTGCCACTGATGATGCTATTTACCCCCGCCGTATACATGCAAAAAAAACGAACACCACACTGCTGCTGTATGATACCACGGACCGGTGGTACAACGCACTACAACAACAGCAAACCCAGAGTCTGCCTGCAGCATGTACGTATACATATGCTGCTCGCGACGGCATACAAAAAAAACTGCAGATACGATACTCGTACAAGATGGTGGTACTTAGATGCATAGCAGTGCTCGCAGTCTCTACCGAAACACCGTTTGGTTCCTTGTCAGGGACGTGAAGAAGCACCCCGTTTCTGATATCGTTAAATATAGAGACACTGAAAAACAATCCCGCACAACGTAACCTGGCATCCACTTTCCACTTGATATAGAGGCCATGTATTATGTACACACAACAGCTCTCGCTCGGAGCTTTAAAACAAACACATGTAACACGTACGTCGCCAAGTTTTTGACCGCGCGAGAGCAGGGCCGCCCAATCGAGCTACCGCGAAGAGTAAGGACCGCCCAATCGTGCTACGAATTATATACCTAAAATAGTCAAAAGCCATCGAACCTCACGAGTCGAAGCAGAGGCGTGAATGCTCCCATAAGCTACTGGGCTGGCCAATCAAAATCGATGTTCACCGCACAATCCACAGCTCGCTCACTGCTGGACGAACAACAGCTCCAGCACAAGGTTCATGTTGAAGTTGAAGTTGGATCTACCGGACGAACTTCGGGACACCCCCAACGAACCCGGTACAACGTACAACAATGGCTCTATCATACTGCCTGCCGCGGGTCCCAAAACACGCGCAGAAAAGCACCCCAAAGAACGCGTGTTTTTGTCATTTTTGGAGGCAAAGCGTCGAAAACACGAAAACAAAGGCTCCGTCGCAGAGTTGGCTGCTCCTTGACCCAGACAATTCACCCCACCTCCCATGAAAACGCCAGACCAACTGATCTTAAGCAACACTACCAGAAAGCAGCATCCATCAGCACGCTCACACAGCCAGAGAATAAGGGGGAATCAACCCCCCCCAAATGAAGCACACACGCACGCCTCCGGCCCGGCCCGGCCCTTCCGTCCATTAGATGCCCGCGAAGACGAGGATTGCCAGGATCACGGCCAACACTATGATGATCACGTACAGGTTGAATGTCTTGCTCTTTTCCCGAATCTAGCGGCCACATCGGGAGTTCAAACCACGGCGATGGGGAACAGGGACGGGGGGCGGGGGTATTAGAAGGGCGTACTTCCTACATACCTTTGACATACCCGGCCTTAGGGAAGATGGTTGGTAACGCTAGGGGTAGGGCACGCTCCGCTCGGACCGCAACTAATAGTGTAGCTGCCGGCACGGTAACGACATAATGATGTCGCGATACTGGCGCATATACGTATGTCGCCATCCGCGCCTGCAAATATTGCTCTCTGGCGTATACCGACCATGCACAAGTCGCGCGTTTTCACATCGCCGCAACATGGCGCGCGAAACTTGCAGAAAAAACAATGCACACGGGAAGCACAAGCACAATCACAAGCACAATCACAAGCACAAGCACAAGCACAAGCACAAGCACAAGCACAAGCACAAGCATAATCACAAGCACAAACACAAGCACAAGCACAAGCAGACGCATGCCGCACGCGTACACGCCAACCAAAAACTCATGGGATACCTGTCTGAAGTGGCAACAATCATCACCGCCACCGACCACCCGCCTGTCAGTCCGTCCTCACAAAAGCTTCCAGGCGTGACTATGTCCCCAAAAAATATGTATCATGCGTCTTCAGAGGTGCTCTACAAAAGGAGAAAACGACCTACACTCATTCCCCAATGTAAAAAAAAAAAACAGTGCGGTGGGGTTTCTGGGCGAAATTACGAAATTACGAAAATAGAGTTTTTTTTCAGATTTGTAGTTTGTTTAATATTAGTATAACCCCCCCCCCTCCCAGGCTGGGTCTTGCAAATAGGTATTTACGGGGGGGCATAGAAACGAGGACCTACGATAGTCCCAAGAATCAATACACTGCCCAATTTTTACTAAGCATATTTGGTCCTGATTACTACTGTGTGGTACCCCCGTACTAGTGGTGTCGGGATATATTTTTTTCGTATACCCTTGGCGTCTTAATCCGTTTACTGCTGCACTGCACAAAAAAACATATATCTCTCTAATTCCAAGTAAGCTCCCCTCAAAACGGGACTGCAGTCCAAAAGGTGGCAAATATACCGTGCAGGGTTGACCCCCGTACGGCCACGGGTAAACGGCACCAACACGCACCACCGCCGTACCACCACGTCGTCTTCGTCGTCGTCGAACCCATGCGCACATGCTTCTAAGAATCTAAGAAACTAACCTTTTCGGCGTGCTGAGCCTCATTCCGCAGCCCGGCCGATGCTCTCTCGGCGTCCCCCTCCATGTCGCCCAGCAGTCGAACGTGGAGCGACGTCTCCTCGTTTATCATCACCGACTGCGTCTTCAACCGACCGACTCCTCGGCCCAGGTCGGCCAGCATGCGGTCGTGCTCTATAAAGGACGGAGGGCGGAGGAGGGGGGGGGGGAGGGTGGTGGGGGTGGTGGTAGAGCTCTTGGGCAGTCGCGTGGGGAGCGGTGCTCAGAAGAAAAAAAGGCGCAATGGCGGAAGGTGATTTGCCGCAATGAGACAAAACCCTTGTTGTTACTGCTGTCTTGCTCGCTGCTCCGATCTCGGGAGTCTCCCGCATTAACAAGGGTCGACTTTCCTTGCCAGGGCCGGGGAGAAATACGCCCCCCGCCCCCCGCCGGCTCGTTTCGGACGACAAAATATTGCGGCAGGGAGTTCCACTGAACAACCGCCATTTATCACCCGAAAAAAGGATGCTCCCCTGAATCACATACGAACAATCCTACCCCCAAGGAACACGCGCTTTTTGGCGTTTGCGCAGCCGCCCTTGGGACCGCTCGAGGGTTAAAAGCTCTGGGATCGCTTAACCCTATCAGTAGTGCAGTCACTGTACGGAAAGAAACATATATCTGACTCTAAATCCAAGTAATTTGTCTCCACAACGGGACTGCACTTCTAGAGAGGTTAACCCCTTTAGGCTATCTCTTCTCGACCGGAAACGGGTGATTTTTTCGGCTGGATTTTTCGATTATCATTTTCGGGCCGACCTCCAGCCGGAAATGGGGCCCCATTTTCGGTCAACATC
>JAYJME010005561.1:0-10000 GCA_036873775.1 Costaria costata
GGTTGGCGTAAACCCTTACCCTTAGGTGCTCCGTCCCGGCATTGTAGGGATGCAAGGGTCTATGGGCATACGATTGTGGTCGTGCATGCGAATGAGTGCAACCCCTGCACTACCTACTAGGTGCTGTGACTATGTAGGGTCTAGTGGGCTGTTCTATATAACCAACAACCCCCCCCCCACCCCCCCGGCTAATGTTAGCACTCGTCCATGTACGGCTCTCAACTCACTTTGTGATGTTGCGCATGAGGGCCGCATTAGCGAGCAGAGAGCTCTCCCTGGTCTTCTCGCACAGGCCCGCCTTCAGGTATATCAGCCGCACGGGGTTCACGAACCCGCCCACGGTCACCGCGCACACGACCAGCAAGAAGCACAGCAGACCCGTGGCGCAGCAATCCCGCCTGCCGCTAGGTGTGCTCAGGTTGTAGCCCCAGGCGACCACTTCCACCTTCCTCGGGGTAGACTGGAGGTGGAGGAGGCCCAGGAGCTGGCTGTTCTCTTCGTCTGCGGATTTTGGTTGGTCTCCGCCTACCAATACCATCGTCTCTCTCGCGTGGGAGTGAACCAGGCCCGGGCCCCGCCTGCGCAAGAAGTTGGGGGCGCCGGGTGGCGGTGCGAAAAAAGCGACACGTTACACGCAGAGATTCTCACGGGTCGGGTCAAACCTCGCGGGCGGTGTCATGTGATGTAGACTTTGGTATGATATATCAATATAAATATAAAGAACACAGGGGGGGCAATTGTTGATATATCATGTGATATGATACGATATATTATGAATATCACGTGATATATCATACCTGGTATGTGATATGATACGATGTATCAATATAAATAGAAAGAACAAAGGGGGGCAATTGTTGATATATCATGTGATATATGATACGATATATCATGATTATCACGTGATATATAATGTGATATTATACGATATATCATGAATATTACGTGATATAGCATGTGATATGATACGATATATCATTAATATCACGTGAAATTGTCGAACCCAGTTGATTTCAAGCACCCAATCCGCGTATCATATCGCATGTCACACCATATCATATGATATATCATGAATATCATGTGATTATGATGTATCACATATCATACCCATACTATTAATAGCTAGTATCATGTTTTTTTCTCATATCATGTCACATATCATATACTGTAGTATCATACCGTATCGTTTTCAAACATGATGCCGACCTCTACTACTACCCTAGACTACCACGAGCAGCCCGGGGTGTTTGGTGTGGCCAGCACTGTTGTTTTTTGTGTACCGGCATTTGTTTTAGGCAAATTTCCCAGCTGAAGGCCCCAAAGGAGTTATTATTATTATTATTATTATTATTATTATTATTATTATTATTATTATTATTGTTAATAGTACAAGAAGTACCACACCTATACGTTTTTGGGGGAGAAGATACTTAAATAGTCGGTGTGTGATCAAGTTTGCTGTCGGATAAAACGATACATCGAAAGGTTGTAACTATTATAGGTACTATTCAATACTATTGTACAAGCAGTATCTCTTTTACCTGGTACCAGCTAGAATTATCTCTTTTGCCACCAGTCAGCATTTTCGCGGGGTTTTTTGTTTTGTTTACCCCTCTCACGGTGCAGAGAGAGCGGCCAAAGCGTTTCGCAGCATTCCGCCGATCCTGGATATCTGCCTCTTATTATACGGTTTTGTGTACCGAGGCAGAGCTGTTGTCGCGATTATGTGCTCTGTGCTCGAGTATATGCGACTCTGTCTTCGTCGTGTCTTTGAATAAAATTGAACGACGAGATAATTCCAGGAATGCATGTTACCGGTTACCGGTCCCAGTTCACGCACGGTTCTTGAACGTTTAGTAAAATCTCCTGAATAAAAAGGCCTCCACATCTGTTGGAAACCCTCAAAATTCCAGCGAGGGGGTGATAGCAATCCATCCCCTACCATCACGCCTTCACGCATTTTGGGGTATCAAAGCGGTCGGGCAGAGTGTCATTGGAATACAAGCGAGTAACTGCTGTGCCATTGTTTGCCTCAAAAATCTCAACAGGAGATGATAGCAATACGTCCCCTACGTAAAACGCTTCGATGACTTTCGCTTTTCTTGGGCGCGGCTCTCCCTCTTGGTCATTTCTCGGTATTACCTGTAGGTTCGCACTCAAACTTGAGGTAACACGCACCCCTAGTAAACAAAACAATACCTGGTACGTACGTAACACATTCATGTGCCGACCTCACGAGTACTGTATCATTGTGCATTTGTCTTGGGGTCATTTATATTATAAGCGATGCGCGGCAGTGCATACTTCGTATAAGCCTATAAACCTTGTACCAGATATAATATCCTAATTATATAACGCAGTAATGACGATGGTGATGACGTCGCATTGAATCTTCACGACTATGCCGCTTTTCAGTATTCCCCGCGAGCAACCGGCTCTACCGTGCGCCACCTGGCCGCCCGCGGCACCGCGATTGAGCCACGTCCGCCTCACACAGCAGCCCTTGGTGACCCCGACGAAAGAACGGCCGCCCATGCCCGACTCGGCGAGCAGGGGGCTTGGAGAGGCGCCCTCCAGGGGACGGCTCGCTCTCTCTCCGGGAACGGGTCGGATCCGAGGGAACGGAGAGGTTTCCAACCCTTTTCGGAAGCGTTTCCCCCCCAGAGTATTTTTTTCCGTGTCCCCGTTTTTGGATTTCCATTTGTATGGAAGTATTGTTTGCGCGGATGATACACTATCACCCCCGCCCCCCCGGATTTTGGCTCCGCGGTAAACCGCTGGAATCTCAGCCCTGAGGTCGCCGCTCCGAGCCCCTGGTATGGTACTGCTTTGGTAGGTGGGGAATTACTCAGTAATTACTTACGGGGTCGTGTTCGATTTACTTGGGAGGCATGTCTGGTTAAAAAAACAGGGGTTCACAGGGGCGAGGCAACGAGCCCTCTTTCAGTCTCATCACGACCGCACGGAATAAAGGTTATCTTCTTCTATCTCTCTGAACAATCAACACACATGAGTGGCAACGCGACCCGCTCGTAGGCAAACTTTCAGGGGATACCCCGGATCCCCACCCTGATAATTTTACTTGGCGTTGTACGGGTTGTAGACTTACCGCTTCGAGCTGTTCTTGCGTCTCTCGCCGTTTGATTTTGTTTATGTAAGATTCGTTTTTTTTCACCCTATTTCTCCGCTCATTTCTACGGCACGATGACGACGCCGCGGAACGAGCGGCTGGGTTCCTCCGGTGGCGGTCGCGCCAGCAAGACGCGCAGTCTCTCTGCCGGCCGCAGTTCAGGGCTTGTTGATGGCGATCACGAGACCTGCCCATCCGACCTACGGGACGACCCTGCTCCGGCAGCTTCGGCCAGCTTCTCTTCTCGCGACATAAGGGCACCATCGGGGAGCCAGGGCTTCACTTCACATGATCACCTCGACCCGCGCGGCGACGCTCAGCCTCTGGCCCGGCCACGCTCCACCCCACCACCTCTGGCTGAGCCACGCACTGATGGTCAGCTTGGTCTTTGCAATCTACGGTCTCAGTGCATTGCTGAGCTTGGCCCCTACACCCTGCGTCCACCGCACTCTGATGAGTTACTTCCTTCGCTATCTGCTGCTGAACCTGCGGACAAAAGGCACCCGGGGCGACCGTTGGAAGTTTAGCCTGCTGAAGGGATCCCTCCTCCGGCGGTCGATGACCGACCAGCAGCCCTCGCCTCTGGCAGACGCTCACCAGTGGCGAGTGGCCGCTCTCTGGGTGCTCGGTCACCATCTTGCAGAGGCTCACCAGCGGCGAGTGGCCGCTCTCTGGGTGCTCGGCCACCATCGCCCTTAGGCTCGGGCGTTGCTGAGGGACCGGCAGGCCGACAAGGACCACTTTCTTCCCCCCCCCGCGCTTGCTGAGCATGTTTTTTTTTCTTTCATCTAGACACCTCGTTCTATACTGCTGTCAGCTACTCCGACCCAGTTCATACTGTTTTCAGTGAGGGTTCAGCTGATTTGACGAAAGTACTTGCTGTTAGTATAAGGGCCGAGGTCAGCGAGCAGAGAAGCCACCCGGACAGTTATTTCGACTCCCATGCATCGTGACTCAGTGTGTACTCACCAGCCATTTGCACGTAGTGCCAGGAGGTTGGCTCACGCCGCGCAGGCTGCTATACAGCCTCCTGCCACGTCGATAGCTTCTGGCCTGGATTCTGCTGCATTATTGCCGCTCCAACATGCTCCAGACGTACCTGATACAACTCCTCGCCCTACTCCCCACCCGATGCTTTAGGCCCCTACGCCTGCACCTGTTCCTCTCGTTTGCAGCTCCATGTCGGATGCGGGTTCCAACCGCTCGTCCACCTCGCCGACGCACGGAGCGCAGGAGTACGGCACGTCACCTCGCTTCGGCCAGTCGACTCCAGCCGCTTCCCACTGCTCCCCGCCGGATCGGCTGACCTTCGGTGCCGCCGTCCATCCCTCCACACCTCACGAGCTGGTCGGCTTTGACCCCCCTGGCTCTGCCGAGGCCCGGATGGCAGCGGAGCTAACTTCACCGACCGAGGCCATTAGGCGCCTGCATAACGAGCTTGGGACGCTGCCAGGCTCGCCACAGCAGTAGCAGCAGCACCAGCACCAGCCGCCGTCCGGCAAAAAACGGCAGCTGCAAGAGCGGCGGGCTAGCCAGGAGCAACAGGAGCAGGACCAACAGCAGCTCCAGCAGAAGGTACTGCATCCTCCCTCCCCACGTGCTCCTGCCCCGGCCTTCGATGGGTCATGGTCTGCGGTACCCCCGGAGCTCAGGGCTCATCTTGCGCATCATTGGGAGGTAATCACCTCCAACGCGGCTGCCATCTCGGCCAAAGTTTGGGCTAGTCGTGTGTCAGCTGTCTAGGAGGCCTAGAAGGAGGTCGATCGGGCGGAGGAGCAGGAAGCTGCCTACATCGCGACGGCTCGCCGCCGGAAGGAGCGGCAGGAGACGTTGGCCGCCCCCGTCCTGTCGGCTGATCGTGACGTCACGGCGGCCACCTCATCGACTGCTCGATCCCGCGACAAGCTGCTTTTGGCCCAACGGTCCGGGACGGCCTCGACCAACCACCCCGCCGACGCGCCACTGCCCCAGGAACCCAGGTCTTCGGAACCTACGGCGGTGCCAGCACCAGCCACGACGGCCCTGGCACAGCAGGCGGCGCCTCGGCCTTCGGGGGCCCGGGCACAAGAAGAGGCGCCTCAATCTTTGAGGTCTACGGCAACGTCGGCAGCCGCCACGACGGCCTCGGCGGAGCAGGTTTTCCGCCGGGATCCGGCACCGGGCGCCAAAGCCTCCACGATGGCGACCCGTTTGGGGCCGCTCCCCCCAGGCGCAACAAGCTCGACAGCATCCCAGAGACGGCGACGACTCGTGCCCAGCGGGTCGGCGGCAATGATTTTTTTGCAGGCAGTGTGCTCTGCATGGCGGACCGGCTCCGAGCGTTCTCGGACAACCACGCGAAGGGTGTCGTGAACAGCGCCCATGGCCTCTTGAAAGAGGTCCGGTGCACGGACCGCGTGGTTGGGGACCAGTGGGACCCCTCTCGAGAGGACCTTTTGGTCGCCGAGGCGTGGGTCCTCATGAAGGGGGACAACCTCGATGAACAACAGCGCGCTGACGCCATCATGCACATGGTTCGACCGTTCGACGCGCACACGACCACTCCGCCATTCCCGTATTTTGGCCCACACCTAGGGAGTTCCAGGTGAAGAATACGCCTCGTCCCGTGTCTTGACCACAAGGAAGGCCAGACAGGGGGCTCTCATCGGGACCGTCGGGGCGGAAGCTCGGGAGGCGGCAGCAGCAGTGGTGGAGGCTCACATCGGTGGACCGGGGGAGGGGGTGGCTCGGGGGGCGGGGGATACGGAAAGCGCCATGGGCATGAAGCCGAGGGAAACCGAGGCAGGGGAGGGCAGGGCCACTCTTCGAGTGGTGACTACGGAGGGCGCCGGCCCCACCCCTCGCAAGGCGGCTCCAGCTCTTCGGAGGAGAAAGCAAGGGAGGCCGAGGTCACCGTGGTCTGCGGCAAGAGGCAAGGGGTGCCCTCTTCAGTTGATGTGGCTTCCTCGACAGACATTCTTAGTCGTTTCACCGTGACCGACGAACGCGCAAAGCCTGTTTCATCCAACGTAGCTCACGCTCGCACTGCTGCGGTAGAGGCCGCTGCCGAGGCAGCCGCTGCCACGCACGACGCTGCCGTGGTTCGCGCGTATAACACCCTGCCCATCAAAAACGTCGATCGCATTTCTCCGTTGCTTTTTTCTTTCTTCGTTAACCCAGCGGACGCCGCACAACAACTCACGCGATCGGTCAAATCCTCCCTGTCTGACATTCTCACACACATCAGCGACCACAGCCCCGAGGGCTTGAGCTGCCCTACCTGGGTCCCAGGGTGGGAGCGACCTCTTAAGAAAGCATTTATGTGCGCGATCACACCTGACAAGCCTTCTATTTTCACCCTCACGACCTTGGTAGATGATTTTTTCGCACAGGTCACGCGAGCCTTGACGGAAGGAGGCTCTAGACCGGACGTGTTTATTTATCTTGCTGCGCCTACTGAGCGACCACTTCGACCGCGCGGACACGGGGGCTGGCTACGCGCTGTTGCACGCTTTTGGCGTGCCTAACGGTACCACGTTTTTCGATTTCAGTAGGGAGTTTCGCGACGTAGTGTCGAAAGCGACAGGGAGCGAGCGCGTTCTGGCTCCGGGCGTGGAGGTAGTGTTGGAGGTGGTTCGGATGTCGGTTAGTGAACAGTACCCCGCCTTTATACCGGTGCTGTACCCTGGTGTTTTAGGTACGGCGCCGAAGCCGTTTGGTTCGTTGAACGCCATGTGGCTGGCCTTTCAGGGCCTTGCGAATAAAAAGACTCCTGCCATCAACGGCGAATAGTTTTTTTGTTGCCTGCTTCGTCGACAGGGTGGTCAGCGGCCCCGTCGGGGCCCCGGCCCGCCGGCAATGGGCGTGCCCAGGGTCGCACGCTTTCCCAGTCACCTGCATTGCAGACGGGATCCCGCAATAATCCTGTCGTCTTGAATGTCACCAACGATTCCGTCCACAACGACCGATGGCTTGACACATCCTCCAACTGTTGGTCCCTGGACGACCGCCACTATGTAGAGGTTTTCGCTATCTCCAAACGCAATGCAGTCGGACGACCCTCTCCTGTGGAGCGGCGTACTCTCACCGACCACCCGTGTTACCGCGCTCAAAGACAACAGGGGCCACTGCTAAAACTGCCGCAAAGACTCTCACTCACTGAAACAGTGCCGCCACCCTTTTATTAATGCTTGTGGGTGCTTGAACCCCGATCCTGGAACACTCGGTGACGATGGTGAGGCATACAGACGTTGGCAGGCACGCATGATTAGGTACCGCCGTGGAGACAATATTTCGCGCTCGGGCAACCACAAAAACAAATACGGTCGCCGCTCTCGCTCGGGACACTTGCGGGGCCACCAACAAGGGCACGGCCAGAACCACAGACACAGTGGCGGCAGCAGCACACACACACGGATAACGTCAATCAACAGTCTACGAAAAGCCACCACGGTGGTGTTTCTCCCTCGCCCGCCTCTTCCACTGCCGCTCCCGCCTCTGGTGTCGGCTATGGCCCCTCTCATAACCCCGGCGGCAGCCCGAACACGCGCCAGCCCGGCACCTTCCGCACCGGTAACTGACAGGTCGACGGCGGTGCGGCACCTCCCGCGCGTCCGCAGCCGGCACTACCGGGAGAAACAAACCTTATTTCACGAAACGCTCATGTCCCAGGTTCGTCCAGCACCCTGCGCCGACCGGCCTCGACTGCTGCCCCGACTGCTGCCTCGCCTGCTGCCTCGCCTGCTGATCGCCCATCCGACACGTCGCCCAGTCTCTCCGGCCGACCAGGCGACACAGCCACACTTGCTTCTGCGGCGAGCCCACGGGCCCCTCTGACGCCTGTGACTTACGTTCGAGGCAATATTTCGGCGACGGGAGACCGCGACTCCCCTCAGCCTCGACGTAAATATGACGTCGGGGGGGCGCGCCTCGAAGGCCGCCCCCCATAGCCTTGCCGGTAAATGCGGCGACGGGAGCCCGCGCCTCGAGCGCCGCTCCTCACCCTAGGAGCCTGCACTTTGAGCGCCGCTCCCCTATGCCACGTGCCGCAAGGTAGAAATCCTGCTGCGCCTGCGCGCCGCGTCTCTTTTCAGCGAGGGTGTCGCCCCTCTCCTCCTTCCGACCATGCGGTGGCGATCGGTTTGAGGTGCGGTAAGGCCGACACCGAAAAACCGAGATCTATGTTGGCGCCCGACTCGGGGTTTTCTCATCATAGCCCTGGGCGCTCTACCCTTTTGCTTATGAAGGAGGAGTCGACAAGATTAGCTACCTCGTCAACCTTCCCCAACAGGTCTGCAGGCAGGCAGCCCTCTCGGGTGGGCAATTTGGTGCCGCCCACCCGAGACCCGTATTCGAGGCCAACTCTGGGGTCTGCAGGCCCTATTTCGTCCTCACGCACATGCTACTTCACGTGCGCACTCCTGCGGTGGAACAGGAAACACCGGCACTGTCAGCCGACGAGCGAGTGGTGACTCCACGGCCTCCGGTCAGATCCACCGGATGGCATACCCGCCATGTAGCGGAAGCCCCACCGCCGTCCGAGTTTTTTTTTTTGCTTTTTTATCGTATCGGTTTTAGTTTGACTTTTGTTTTTGTTTTTTGTTTTTCTTTATTGTGTGGGTTTTGGTATGACTGTTTTCCTGTTTTAATTAATTGTAACGCACCATCTACTGCTGTACGTACCGATGTGATGCTCTATTAATAGTACATGGTGGATGGGTCGGTGGGTTGGTGGGTTGGTGGGTGGGTGGGTGGGTGGGGTGGGTCGCTTTGTACGTGGGCGGGTGCTTTCGTGCATGTGGATGGTGACCCTGATATATTTTTAGCTAACTTGTTTTTATCCGCTATAATACCGGCCCCGCTCTGGCACAGTTCAGCGTACCACTACACCAGGTACCTGGTATATAATAATAGTAATATACCTGGTATATAATACTTGTTCTGGTAGTTAAGTAGTAATACGATACTACCTGGTATACTGCAACCGTTTTCTTAAAATTTGTTTCCGTCCCATTGTCTTCGCCCTTATTTTCTCGCTTCCTCCTATATATCAGCCGTAGCCAAGATCCGGGGTCACATATCATATAAGTGTCATATCATAGCAGGCTCTTCTCCCCCCCCCTACCCACTACGAGTACTCGTATTATTATTAGAGCTGTGAGTCGGCACGAATTAACGCACCAACTAGTTATTAGTTGGACTAATAGTTGGTCGTTTCCCGGAGGGGCTGATTATCCGACTTATAGGGTTTTCCATGCTTGCAGGAAGGATTGTTTAATGCGGGACACATACTTTTATTTTTTTGGGCTGGCCCCGCTGGGGAGGGCTGATTTGGCTTGCTTATCTCGCCTGACTTAAGTCGGCCAGTCGGCTGGCCATCCGTTGGCTTCGCCGGCCGACTTGCCGACTAAAGTCAGTTAGTTGGCTAACGGCAGCTACCGATTAGTTATTAGTCGTAAAGTCCTGCCGACTCACAGCTTTACG
Organism: Costaria costata; assembly: GCA_036873775.1. NCBI lineage: Eukaryota > Phaeophyceae > Laminariales > Agaraceae > Costaria > Costaria costata. The sequence continues at coordinate 9,593 of JAYJME010005561.1, forward strand.
TATTACATAGGTACCAAGTATACGGTACTATGATACGATATAATACTTCAAGCAATACGTACCCCGCATTACTTCCAAGTTGTTTGTCCCCGCTGAACATGTATATCATGGGCACCCCAAAAAACGATCCTGCAACAGTACGTAGTGCTCTGTTTCCAAGTGTGTTTTTCTTTTTTCCACCCAAAACATGGGCTGCTGCTTCTTCTGCTGCTGAAGCCGCGTAGCATATCACATATGTACCAGGTATCGTATTATACGTATTCACGCATCAACGTGTCAACGTCTCATTCAAACTTAGCTATCGACCACCTCTATCTTCGAGTGACATCTGAGGTGTGTGTGTGTGTGTGTGTGTGTGTGTGTGTGTGTGTGTGTGTGTGTGTGTGTGTGTGTGTGTGTGTGTGTGTG